>JARQZK010001478.1:110000-215000 GCA_030704885.1 Cynegetis impunctata | reverse complement strand
ATCGATATCTTCAATGACAAAAAAGTTAAGAACCGATTACGTAGCTCTGAGTCACCCTGTATATATATATATATATATATGTTCTGCAAAATTTACGAGGTCAGAAGTATTTGAAAAACTTGGTTCACGGAATGAACCGCGAAAAAGATTTGGGATCCCCTCTCTCCCCCGTCATAGCCAACATTTTCATGAAACATTTGGAAAGCCAAGCTCTCTCGTCATTCGACCTCAAACCATCATGCTGGCTACGTTATGTAGACGATGTCTTTGCGATCTGGCCCCATGGCGGAGACTCGTTGCTCCACTTCTTGAATCATTTGAATGGCATACATCCAAGTATCAAATTCACAATGGAAGTGGAAAACGATGGGCCTCTGCCATTCCTCGATGTCATGGTCTTAAAAACTTTCATCCCAAAGCTTATCCTATTCAGTTTATCGTAAACACACCCATACAAACCGTTAACTGAACGCCCAGTCTCACTACTATCCTTGTCAACATAACTCTGTAGTTAATAGCCTAACCTACCGTTCTATTCGACTATCGGACGACGAACACCGTGAATGAGAACTCAAAACTCTGAAACATATATTATTACAGAACGGTTGCAACCCATAGCAAATCAACAAGAGCATACGCAAACACACAAATATCGCCCGACCTCTACCACCTTCCAATCCCACTGAACAAGAATCTACACCTAAATTATTTCTTCCTTACATCAAAGGAGTAACAGATAAGATCGCAAGATCTCTCAAAAACACAAACATCAACACAGTATTCACTACTCAACAAAATCTCTCCATCTGGTCAGATCCGTCAAGGATAAAATTCCTAACGAAAATCACGGTGTTTATGAAATTCCCTGTTCCGATTGTCCTTGCTCTTATGTAGGACAAACGAACCGACGAATTCAGGTCCGTGCCAAAGAACATCCACTTTCAGTAAGACACTCAGATATCACCAACGCCCTTTCCCAACATCACACCCAAACAGGCCACATTATCGATTTCCCCAATATAAGAACTATTGCTCCCGTCCGATCTTTCAAATCCCGAATTTTCCGTGAAGCTGTTGAAATAGAAAATCGTCCAAATTGTTTGAACACCAGTGATGAGAGTCACAGACTCCCATCAGCATAGAAACCACTTCTCAGTGGTCGCCATGTCACACCCAATCAGAGTGCATCCCGCACTGATGAGCGTGAGTACCTGCCCCCCTCCCCTATAAATACGACCACGCGACGACCGGCCCGTCAGTTGACTCTGAAGAGTAGGCAGGTTGAGACTTCAGAGTTGACAGGAAGCAGAACGGTTAGTGGAGTAGGCAGGTTGAGACCACGCAATCGTATTGTTTCCGATTCCTCCTAATTCAGGCAGATTGAGGCGACGATTCTGACTTATTCTCCTTCCAATTCTCCTGAAGATGGCTTGGCAAAATGAGCCGAAACATCGAGATTTTTCAAATCTTTTACGCGGTTCATACCGTGAACCAAGTTTTTCATATATATATATACATATATAAATAAATATATATATATATATATATATATATATATATATATATATATATATATATATATATATATATATATATATATATATATATATATATATATTATATATATATATATATATATATATATATATATATATATATATATATATATATATATATTTATATATTTATATATATATTTTTATATTTATATATATATATATATATATATATATATATATATATATATATATAAAGAACAAAGTTAGTAGGATTTTTGGTGGTTCAGTTAAACAATCTTACGATCATATATATTTCTATTTTCATTAACGTTTCGGTCTGTTACTTTGACCTTTATCAAAATGATAGCATCAATATGTTACCATCACTAAAATAAAAAGACTCATAATAACTTATCGTAAATATCAAAACAGGCTTAACTCACTAGAATTGAAAACTTTTCACATAAATCACAGAAATACATTAACAATTTATGAATACTACGCAAAAAAAACTTGACAATGATCCACAGTAACAATTTTTAAAAAAATTTCATCTACATAGACACGTCAGCCTTCGCTTTTAGTTAGAAAGTGAAACACCTGTTTTAAATTCAGTTGTTCCTCCCTGTTTATCATTTGCTCAAGATGTTGTTATATATTCTGCTAAGGCTCTTGATATCTGTTTTGTCATTAATGGCATCCGGGGTTTGTTTTATAAAAATCATCTCATGAAACTCACGTTTTCCTTTATGGTATTCTGATTTCAAAATTTTAGTGGAGGAGAAATCAAATTGATGTTTTAATGTTTGTTCGTGTTTTTTCAAGGCGGTGATGTTCTTTCGATCATATTTATGTCCATTCAGTCTGTTTTTCAAATGCTGGTTAGTCTGACCAATATATACACCCGAGCAGTCAAGGCATGGTATCTGATATATGGTGTGCGTTTTACTATTATCTGGTATTCTGCTTTTCAATTTGCTGGAGTTAGATTGCAACAAGTTATGTCCCTTATGACAAATTTTTATGTCATGTTTTTTGAAAAGCTTTTCCAGGTTTTCCGACAGCCTTGGAATATATGGTACAGGCAGGTATTGACAATTTTCTTGAACTTTGTCTACATTAGTGCTGTTGATATTAATTTGCTGTGTTTGGTGTTTTTTATATCTTTGCTCGAAAATTTCGAAAATTTTTTTGGGTATGAGTTTCGATAAAGTACCTGCTTTGCCTTATTTATTGCGTCGTGAATGTAGTTTGGGTCACTGAGCCTTATTGCCCGGTCTGCTAATCCAATGACAACAGCTTTTTTCTGAGAAATGTGGTGCTGTGAATTAAAATTGAGGTAACGTCCCGACCATGTTGGTTTGGTATACCATTTTGTTTCAAGACTGTTGTTATTGTGGTAGACAGTCATGTCAAGGAAATCAATTTTATTTTCATTCTCACACTCTACCGTGAATTGAAGTTTCTCATGGTAATTGTTGAATTGTTCCAATTGAAATAGCTCTGCGTGTTATAGAGGGTAGGTGGGAAGATATAAAAAAATACACTGACATCCCATTGATAGAATTTTTGGCAGCTGTTGAACTTACACTAACTTGTTCATAACTTCAGCAAATTGAAAAGCAGAATACCAGATAATAGTAAAACGCACACCATATATCAGATACCATGCCTTGACTGCTCGGGTGTATATATTGGTCAGACTAGCCAGCATTTGAAAAACAGACTGAATGGACATAAATATGATCGGAAGAACATCACCGCCTTGAAAAAACACGAACAAACATTAAAACATCAATTTGATTTCTCCTCCACAAAAATTTTGAAATCAGAATACCATAAAGGAAAACGTGAGTTTCATGAGATGATTTTTATAAAACAAACCCCGAATGCCATTAATGACAAAACAGATATCAAGAGCCTTAGCAGAATATATAACAACATCTTGAGCAAATGATAAACAGGGAGGAACAACTGAATTTAAAACAGGTGTTTCACTTTCTAACTAAAACCGAAGGCTGACGTGTCTATGTAGATGAAAATTTTTTAAAAATTGTTACTGTGGATCATTGTCATGTTTTTTTGCGTAGTATTTATAAATTGTTAATGTATTTCTGTGATTTATGTGAAAAGTTTTTAATTCTGGTGAGTTAAGCCTGTTTTGATATTTACGATAAGTTATTATGAGTCTTTTTATTTTAGTGATGGTAACATATTGATGCTATCATTTTGATAAAGGTCAAAGTAACAGACCGAAACTTTAATGAAAATAGAAATATATATGATCGCAAGATTGTTTAACTGAACCAAAAATCCTACTAACATTGTTCTTTAAATATAAATAAAATGGTTCAAGAATATAATGAAAATGACTATATATATATATATATATATATACTATATATATATGTATATATATATATATATATATATATATATATATATATATATATGATATATATATATATATAAATATATAATATATATAATATATATATACTATATATATATATATAGTATATATAAATATATATATATATATATATATATATATATATATATATATAGATATATATATATATATATATATATATATATATACAGGGTGATTCATTAAGGGTGGCGACCGGCCGTATCTCGGAAACCGTATGTCCTAGAATTTGGGGAAAAAAATTCTTATATGAAAATCTGCCCTAAAAAATTGATTAAAAATTATTTTGAGTCCATAGTTTTTCGCAAGGTATGAGTATTGAATGTAGATTTCAGTAACTAATAACAAAAACACTTTTAATTTTGCAATCGGCAACTAGAGGGCGTTATGTAACACCTAGCTCTATTTATGATTTTTTTTGAGAAATTTCATATGCAATGCTATAAATCTAACTAGCTAACAAAGAGTCGAATTGAATGACTTATTGACCTGTCAAAACCGCGAACTGATATCTCTTTTCACTCCAAAGATATTGGCATTTTTTGATGAGTGTTGGTGATTGTTGGCTCGCCCTGTAAGGTGGACGAGAAATTATGTTGCTAAAATTGTTTCGAAAATAAAAGAACAAGTAGAAACGCATCACAAAAATTTTTATTAACATTACATAATGAAACAAAACTAAGGGAGCTACTCATAACAGAAATTTACAAAACGCTCCAACTATCTCATTATTTTAATTACTCAAAATGCTTGCCAGTATTATGCTTTGCACTATTTCGGATAAAAATTTTCGGGTAAAAATTCAATCCCAAATCTCTCAAACGGTCTCTTATAGTTTTATGTTCATGGACACGCTGCAATATTAAGAATGATGTCAAACTGTTGAGAGATAGGTGTTTCAAAAGTCAGAAAGTTAACTATGGAAATGACACTAATGTTTTATGATTGTTTACTTTCAAGTTTTTATTGCTGACAAATTTATTCTGACTGTTTGCAAACTAACTCTTTTATAATGCCTTTTTGTTCAAATGAAGAGGCATATAATACGCTCAGTGTATATTTTGAAAGCCTACAAAATGAAGTAATTGCTGAAAGGGAGTATGCGATACGATATCCGGAAAGACGGTGTCATTCTCGGAAATTATTCGAAGGATTGGCACAAAGATTGCGAGAAACCGGCAATGTTCAACCTATCGCATTAAGAAATAGGATGCGTAGAAGTCGCAATGAAGAAAATTTTATTAACGTATTGGCGTTAGTTAAGTCTGAACCCCATTTGTGTATTCGAAAAATTACAAGAGATCTAGGATTGAATAATTTTTTGGTGCCAAGAATATTACATTTCACAACAGCATGAAATTAGCCCAGACAAAAATTGTAGATCAGATGATTATCTATAAAAAATTTCAAAATACTTTTTCTTCTAAGAGTCGCTGTTTTGAGATATAACGATTCAAAATGTTGAAAGAATTGTAATCGTCATAATATGCACGTTTCAACGCCACCTAGTGTTTTTTTTGCATTTCTTTCAACTTTCTGAATCGTTGATCTCAAAAACGGTGGCTCTGAAGAAAAATATTATTCAAACGTTTTTTATAGATAATTAGGTGTTTTACAATTTTTGTCTAGACTAATTCCTTGATAAAACTTACTGCTTTGCTGAAAATCGCAAAAAACCTTTTTTGTGACATTCGACCCTGAGTAAATTTTTTTGCACGTATCAGATCGATGAGGGCTTTTTAGATTTCATTTAAAATGGTGTTTTGAGCAATCCTACCAATTTTCAGCTGAGTGCGAGTTTTTGTAACTTCACTCCTAGTTTTTTGGTCTAATTTGACCGGACTAGTTTCGTTTCATTATGTAATGTTAGTGAATATTTTCATGATGCGTTTTTTTTCAAAACAATTTTAGCAACATAATTTCTCTTCCACCTTACAGGGCGAGACAACAATCACCAACACTCATCGAAAAATGCTAATATCTTTGGAATGAAAAGAGATATTAGTTCGCGGTTTTGACAGGTCAATAGGTCATCAAATTTGGCTTTTTGTTAGCTAGTTAGATTTATAGCATTGCATTCGAAATTTCTCAAAAAAAATCATAAATAGAGCTAGGTGTTACATAACGCCCTCTAGTTGCCGATTGCAAAATCAAAATTGTTTTTGTTATTTGAGGACCTCGCATGCAAAACCGGATATATCCACTTTTCACACAAAATCATATTTTGCTGGTTTCAAGATATGGGTTATGAGATCTATCGATTCAAGTATTCATTTGCAGTCAATAAAAGATATATCCCATTAAAATCGCTATGTAAAGTTTGCATTTTGGAGCAAAACCGGATACATCCAAATTTCGCAAACAAATGCGGATATATCCAGTTCGAACAAGTCTGAACGCATCGGCCCATCGCTTGCATTATTTACGATTTCAATTTAGTTTAGTAAAAGTTCTTTATTTGTGTTGATGGCACGTCGTTATGTGTCTTAAAGTTTCCAAATTATTTGGGCTGGAATTGTGTGATGGAGGAAGAAGATATCAGTGTTAAAGAAGGAAATGATGAGAGTCGGAAAAGAAATAACTAAAGAACAAAAGAGAATCACATAAAAGTTAGCATAATGTTGAGTTTGTCTTTAAAATAAAATAAATGAACAGTTTTATTATACTTTAGGTACTCAGATCCTGACCCCAAATTAGAAAGGTTTACACGACCTTGCAGTCATGATGGTAAAACCTACGAATGCTGTAAAGTAAGCATGCAAGATATTCATCACTTCAGAACGCAGTTTTATAGTCATATCGATAAAGTTCATCAAGACATATATTTATGTCACTATATGTCAGTTATGCCAGCTAAATGACGCCGACAAAATAAAGAATTAAAACAAAGGAACGCGACCATTTCTTATTTGTTACAGTCAAATAATGTCAGAGTTTGTAAAAAATTCTTCTTAGCTGTTTTTGGTGTTACTAAACAGAGACTTGTAACAGTTGCAAAGATTTTAGAGGAAGGAGATGTCCCGAAGGAGAAAAGAGGAGGAGATAGGATATCGCATAAAACTTCATCGAAAAAAGAAAAAGTACGAGAGTTTATCGGCAACCTGCGAGGTAAGGAGAGCCACTATAATAGAAAGAAGTCCAAACGAATCTACCTCTCCGCCACTCTTTCCATGTCGAAATTGCATAAAATATACAACAGAAGATGTGATCCACGAAATCGAGTCAGCTATGATATATTTAGAAATATATTTTTGAATGATTTTAATATCGGCTTCTCATCCTCTGCCTCTGATGATTGTTCCAAGTGCACAAGATTGAAGGAGCAAATAAAATACACCAAAAATTTAGAAAAAAGGAATGAACTTATTATGGAGTTCCGCATCCACAGAAAAACGGCAAACACTTTCTACGAGCTGTGCAACAAAAAACCTCAGAATAGTATAATCTTTTGTTTTGACCTACAGCAAGTCCAGCCGCTACCTGGTACACCCATTGGAGATGCGTTTTATTCCCATCAAATTGGTTGGTATGCTTTTTGCTGCGTTCCAATGACTTCTCGAAATCCAACATTTCATCTGTGGACAGAAGATTCAGCTGGAAGGTGGGCTACTCAAATTGGCTCAGCTCTACTCCATCATCTTCAAAGCTTAAATTATGAAGGAATAAACGTCCTCAGATTGTTCTGCGACGGGTGTGGAGGACAAAATAAGAATTCCCACATCATTCACACTCTAATGTATTGAATTAAGAACAAGTCCCCAGATAATGTAACAGAAATAACAATAACATTTCCAGTCAGGTGGCATAGTTTCCTACCTGCAGACAGAGTATTCGGTAGAGTAGAAAAATATTTGAAAAAAAATTCAGTCATAATAACAAAAGGACAGTATATTGAAATTAATTCTGAAGTTGGTTCTGTTAGAACACTTGGTTCTAAATGGCAAATTTATGATACTAAAGAGCTGGAAAATGTATATACGAAACTAAAGGGAATTTCGGAATGCAAAAAGATTCAATTAAAAAAATTTATGACTAAAAATAATAAAATTACTATTAAAATAATGACTTTCGAATATTATCGGTTCAGTTCGTCCAGCTCCTGTTGGCAATCACTTGTCAAAAAAGGAAAATCTGAAAACAATATCCACTTAAACAGGTTACCAGAAGGTAATAGTATACCAGAAAAAAGTTTGAATCACTTGATGAAGGAGCATTTTGGAACCGAGTGGTAAAACAGGGAAGAACTTTCGTGGTACAAAAATTTGTTAGCAAATAATATTGAAGAAGAAAAGGTAGATATTTCGGACAAAAAAAGAACCCGAAACAGATGAAAACGAACAGTGTGACTGCCTGCATGAAGAAACTGCAATACACATTTAATTTACTTTGTTCATTTTGCACCTACACTACAATTTTCACTAGAATTATTAATTTCGAAAAAAATTAAATACCTCTTTTTTTTTATACTATGACTAGTTTTTAAATAAAAATTGATTGAATGAGTTGATTAAACCACTAAAACTGAAAATGTTTCTTCAATTTAGCATTTGAAAAAAAAATAAATATGTCAGGTGTTTCTTATCTCTCCTGAAAAATTTGTGAAAATGGATATATCCGCTTTTGCATGCGAGCTCCTCATTTGTAACTGAAATCTACATTCAATACTCTTTGCATAGAGTCTACGTTTTCGAAAATCGGTTCATGCATTATGGAGTCTTTTTTATGTCAAAGAAAGAGAACTTCCCCCACCATTTCAGAATAGGTAATCCAAAAAAATAACTTTGACAAAAGCTGTAGAATTAGGTCAGTAGTTTCTAAAGTTGATATTTTTTCAGCCTGAATTGGAAAATATTTCGTAAAAAATCCAATTATATTCAAAAACTGTTCATTTTAGTTATAAAGAGTACATGACAATTTTAATATGAATAATAACATAAAAAATGCGAAAATCAAAAGATATACAGGGTATTTCATTTAAAATAACAAAGTTGATATCACTTCCGGCAAAACCGGTAATGCAATTTTTTTCAAAATAATTCTGAAACATAGACAGTCAGATCATATTTGTCCTGAAAATTTCATATCGATATCTTCAATGACAAGAAAATTATGGACCTATTACGTAACTCTGTATATATAAATATATATATATATATATATATATATATATATATATATATATATATATATATATATATATATATATATATATATATATATATATATAAATATATATATAGATATATATATTTAGCATCAAAAATTAAGGTAACTTTGTATAAGGTTATCTATACCTAAAATTTTTAGTTTGCGAAATATTGCCAATTTTATATTTTTATATGACGATTATGCCACGACCAAGTTACTCTTAGTTGGCTCTGACGTTGGCATCATGAAACAATCAAACTAAATAAATTTTTGAGCTGTCACTGTCACACCTCATTTGGAAGTTATTAATAATCATGCCGGGGCGCTTAAATTATACGTACGAAGATTATTTAAACTTATTTATCATTTATGGACAATGTTATAAAGCGTTATCAATAACATGTGAAAAATTTGCCATCCGATATCCGCAAAAGCCATCGAGAAAGGCTGTAAAGTCCAGCTTCCAACGAAATTTGTCTAATTCTACTTAAAAGTATAAAAATCTCAGAAACGGTACATTTAAGAGTAAAAATAACGTTTCTGGAGGGTCTTTGACACTTCACAATGTCCTTCTGACGTTCCATCATATATTATAATATCATCACCCTAATATACAACTCACATCTCCATAATGAAAAAGTACAAGTATAACTTTAAATAAAATATTTCTAGGTCTACATAAAATAACAAAAATCTGAATATCTCAGAAACTGGTTTTTTCATTATGATGGTAAATTATTTGTTAGGGTGTTTATAATATAATATGTTGAGATATTGAGTTATTCAACTTTCTGTAGACTTAGAAAAATTTCTTTCAAAGTTGAAATTGTAAATTTTTTCATTATGGAGATGTGAGTTGTATATTCTGTATTCTGTATTTTTGGGAGTGCAGTCGAAACCACAGCACTTAGGCCCCATTGGGCCCTTTTTGCATCCTCCCCGGGAACATCACTAGCCTAGGCTCCCAACCATCCCAGTCGTTTGAAAAAGACGGTGATTGCACCTAGCGGGATTTCCCTCAAGGTGGCTAAAATTGGCCACCGTTCACCCAGAATGGATTCTCGGAGTGACAAGAGAGCGGGGCATTCACAGAGGACATGTTGTACTGTCTCGTCTTCCTGTTCACAGCCTCTGCAGAGAGGTGTGTCGCTTAATCCCATATTAAATAAGGGCTTCCGAAGTTGGCAGTGTCCCGTTAAAATTCCCACGACATTGCGTAGTTTTCCTCTGGGCATCGACAGGTAAGTCATTGCTGCATCTTTATTGGGATAATTTAAAAGTTTCCTGGCAAGTCTGCAGGTGGTTGTTTCATCCCATAGGATTTTTGATGGGTGTTCTCCTTCATCATTTGTGACTTTGCTGTCAGCGGTAGTAGGCTGGAAGGGTCAGGACCGAATATGTTCAGGCCGGCTGCTTTTCTAGCCAATTCGTCAGCTTTTTTGTTGCCATTGCATCTCGAGTGGCCTTTAACCCAGCACACCATAATTTGGTTTGTATGGGCTGCACCCGCAAGTGCTTGATGGCATTCCCATAGTGACTGTGAAGTTATTTTATGATTCTTCAGAGCCAGTAACGATTGTCTACTATCTGTGTAGATTTTAATGGTTTTGTTCGTTATGTTCCTACGAGCAATCTCGTTCGCGGCTATGGTTATGCCCGTTAGCTCTGTCTGAACTATGTTGGCATATTTGTCCATGGTCCACTTAAGTTGAAATCGCAGGTGTCTCGAATATATTCCACAGCCTGCTCCTTTTTCTCGCTTTGATCCGTCCGTGAAAATATTGATCGTTCCTTAATCGGAGGTCTCATTTCCACTGTTTGTGTGAATTGAGTAGGATTCATCAAAAACAAATCGCGGGGGAATGCTGTCTGCCTTAACCTGTAGCAGGGGCATCGTGTTAGTAGCCTCAAGCCACAGGCGACGTCTAGTCTCCCCACATCCTACTTCTGGCTTTATACCAATAGTCTCAAGGCGTGCCATAGTTGCCAAGGCCACTTCTTGTAGATAAATGTCCAAAGGTGGCAGGCATAGCATCACCTCTATTGCCCTAGTTGGTGTTGTTCGCATAGCTCCGGTCACACTTAGACACGCGGTCCTTTGTATCTGCCCAAGCTTGAGTTTTGCTGTTGCCTGTTGGCTTTTAGGCCACCAGACAACGGCTCCATAGGCTATCATCGGTCTCACGATTGCAGTATATATCCACATGACCACCCTGGGTTTCAGTCCCCAGGTTTTACCCATGATCCTGCGGCACTGTCCGTAGGAGATGTGTGCCTTTTTTAGTCTTCTCTCCAGGTGAAGATTCCAAGTGAGTTTGGCGTCAAAGGTCACTCCCAGATATTTGACCTCTGACAAGAAACTTAATTCTGTGTTTAGGAGAACAGGTGCTTTTAATGGCCCCAGTTTCCCTTTCTTTGTGAAGAGAACCATCTCCGTCTTTCTGGGGTTGATTGATAGAGAGTTCTCTTCACACCATCTTTCGATTATTCTCAGGGCTCCCTGCATTCTGTCGCACAGAACTCCTTCAAATTTTCCACTTAGCAGTATCGTTAAGTCATCTGCGTATGCAATTGAGTAGAATTCCTCATCGCAGAGGCGGCGCAAGAGGCTGTCGAGAACTAGGTTCCATAGCAGCGGAGATAGGACACCCCCCTGCGGACAGCCTCTCACGACCATTCCCCTGACGACGATGTTGTCTACACTGATTCTAACAGCTCTTTTTGAGAGCATGTTTGAGATCCAGCCCCTGACAGTCTGGGGAACACCTCTGTCTGCCAGTGCGGATTCAATTTTGGGGAAGGTGGTTTTGTCAAACGCACCCTCGATGTCTATGAACACCCCCAGGGTGGACTCTTTGTTGTCCAAAGATTTCTCAATCTGACCAGCGACCAGATGAAGGGCTGTGTCGGTGGATCTGCCTGGGGTATATGCGTGCTGGTTGGGATGCAGTGGTTGTGTATTCAAAATAGCATCCCTTAGGTATCGTTCGCATAGTCTCTCCATTGTTCTCAGCAGAAACGAGGTCAGACTAATTGGTCGATATGCTTTGGGTGTGGTGTAATCCATTCTACCTGTCTTAGGAATAAATACCACCCTCACCTCCCTCCAAGGCTGTGGTATGTACCGGCGCGCCAAGCACGTCCTGAACATCCTCATTAGGTGCGGCATTAATTCGCCCAAGCCCCACTGTAGAAAGGCGGGGTAAATGCCGTCAATGCCTGGTGATTTGAAGGGTGAGAAGGTCTGTATTGCCCAGCCTATTCTGTCTTCAGTAACTATTTGGTTGGCTTGTTGCCACTCCAAGTCTGAAGGTTGTATTTCAGTTTCAGTTGGCCATTCCTTTTCTTTTGTGACCACGGAATTGGGAAAGTGAGTTTGCATAAGCAACTCTAGGCTTTCACGAAGATCAGCAGTTGTGGTGCCGTCTTCTTTCTTCAGTAGACCTAAATTTGTGTCTCGATCTTTAGCAAGGATTTTATAAAGCCTAGCGGCCTCTGAGTAGTCTTCGACTTCCTCACAGTAGGCTCTCTATGCTTCTCTTTGTTTTTGTCTAACTAGTTTTTTGAACTGCCTCAGATACTTCTTATACTGGTTCCAGTCTGAGGCAAGTTTTGTCATTTTAGCTCGATTGAATGATTTCCTAGCCATCTTCTTGAGGTCACCCAGCTCCCGGCTCCACCACTTCGTGGCTTCGCCGGGCTGTTGGGCGGCTCTTAAGGGACAGGATTCTTCAAAGGCTTTTCTCACGGCTTTTTGAATACAATTCACTTGTTGTTCAACTTGGCCATTATTTTTTGGCGTTCTTCCATCAACTGCCTCTAGAACCTCCTGCAGTCGGTGTCGATATTTATCTCTGTCCGTCCTCCGGAGGCCCCTGAGTAGTTTTTTGGGCGCTTCAGTAAGGTTTATTTCGAAATTTATCCGTCGGTGGTCTGACATGGTAACAGAATCAGATACATGCCATCCTAGGATTGAATTGGATATACGAGATGAAGCTACCGTTATATCTACTATAGTTTGACTTCTAGCGTTAATAAATGTCGGTGTACAGCCTTTGTTGATAATGTAAAGGTTGTTACCGAAAATGTAATCAGAAAGTGACTTGCCTCTTGCGTTGTTGTTCTCGCTGCCCCATGTCACATGGTGTGCGTTGGCATCGCAGCCCAAAATGACTTCCCAGTTTTGGGTGCGGCAGTGCATTATCAGGTTCTCCATTTCCCTTGATGGTGGTGGGGTCGCTGAGTCTTGCGGGAGATACACTGATGCTATAACAACAACGGTTGTTTTGCCTGCTGAGTTGCACTCCACCTTCACGGCTGTTAGTTCCGAGGATGACAGGTGTTGCAATGGCTGGGCTTTGATGTGTCGAGGAACATACACTGCTGTCCTCGCGTTCTCATTTGTGGGAGTGCTGAAAACACACCCATTAAGTTTTGTCAGTCCGCATATTTTGGATCTAACTATCCAGGGTTTCTGGATAAGTGCCAGTGTATCCTGCTCCACGTCCAGGCGGCGACAAAGTGTAGCTGCTGCCGCACTGGCGTGGTGCAGATTGCACTGGACTACTGTTACCTTTGGCGGTGTTCTGGCCATTGCTATGCATTGCTGTTGTTTCAGTTAGTCTCTTCCTCTGCCTCCTCAGTTATAGAGGAGGTGGGGGAGGTGACTTCCATTTCCATGACCTCAGGGTTGCTGATAGTGGGAGTTAGTGGGGTGACGTCATCGCCTTCAGGTGTCATAGCGGCATCCTTAGGTAACGACTCACCCTCTCCAGCCTCCGGCTCTTTTGGGAGGATACTCCTGTTTTCCTCCCTTTTCGTGATCGGAGGCTGCTGAATTTCAGCAGTCCTCTCGTCAGGCTTCATTTTGATCAGAAGAGATTGGAAGAGGTAGCTCATTCTCAGCTCTCTCGTCTTCAACTTTTTGATATCCTCATCTCCGATGCCGAAGATGAGTAGGTGTCCTTTCGGGTCTTTTTTGACCTCATAGTGGAAAAGGCACCATCTCCCGACGTTGACCAGTGAGTTTTGCGCCGTGAGGCGACGGGTCACAACCTCCTTTTCCTCGGGGTTGCTATCCGCTTCCACGGGGATCCAGAGGGTGGCCTTTGTCAGCCTCGGCAGCTGGTCAACCTGCACTACGGCAAGGGTGATTGCCTCCCACAGGCCTCAGTTTTTCCACTGCTTGTTTCAGCCATGCCAGTGTGCTCTCGTCATCACAGACAACTCTGATGATTTCACCAGAGTATGTCCATGAGCAGAACGTTGGTGGCTTTGTTGTGCTGCTAGAGGCGGACAGGATGGTTCGGTCCAGTTCCTCTGTCATCGCTTTTTTGACAAGGGCCTCTTTTTCCTGTGGAATTTTTCCATATGGGTTCTCCTTGTCAATTATTGCTCTACTCTAAGGTGACTTAGAGCCGCTTCCTTGTAGGTGGGGACGTCAGGTCTCGGTCCAGACCCTTTCCTGGTCTTCTTATGAGTCCCAGGAGTAGAGTCCTGGGAAGTCCCCGACCTATTTCGTTTTTTGGAGGAAGAAGGTGGAACACCTTGCGGGTTCACCGCCTTCCTCTGTGCTGTCGGCCCCGCCTTTGGGTGCTCATCCTTCCTAGTAGGGTGATGATCCTTCCTAGGTGGTGGCACTCCTGAGGGCCTCTTTGCAGCAGGTTGAGGCCGAGGTGAGGTGGTGCATCCAGAGGGGTGAGCAGTCGAGACTGCTCGCTCTGCCTCCTCGCGCGCCTTCCTTCTCCTTTCGGCCTCTGCCCCACTGATTCTTTTACCCTTACGGGGTTTGGTTTTTATCCAGTCTGCTTCAGGCTGGGTAGATTTTTTGTTTCTGGCTTCTTTTTGATCCATAAAGAGCTTTGTATTTTCATTTACCCGGCTCCTCACCCGCCACGGAGCCCCATTCGGGGGTGTCGTGCGAAAAACGCACACGATCACCAAGGCTACCAGGTAAATTTAGCCCCCAGAAGCGTGCGACGCGATGCGAGGGTGATGGTTCACTGGAATCCCGGGGCCACCGTTTTCCCAGATCCCCAGCCCCCTAAAGCGCCCCCCGCCCCCAAAAGGCCCACCCTGTCGGACCTCTGACGGTACGACACAGCCGATTGATCAGGAGTGGGTTAGTTCCTGACCGCCCGTCTAGCTGAAATCCAGCCCTAAGCAGTGTGTTGGCAGGCTCGGCCCCCTCAACTGCCAGGTGTCCTTCATCCAGCGACACGGGTCGCCACGCACGGCACAAACACGAGGAAGCTTGTCCACGGAAGCGTTTTTGTCGACCCATACCAGGATTTTATACCTGCAGAGTCCACTTATCACGCTCCTAACCGCAGCATCCGAGGACACCACGGCGTACCCCTATCCGCAACCTGGGGACGCGCTTGGTAGGTAGCTCAACCACAGTGAGTTGTATATTAGAGTGATGATATTATAAAATGTTATGGAATATTAGAAGCTCACTGTGGGCTGTCAGAGACCCTCCAGAAACGTTATTTTTACTCTAAAATGTACGTTTTCTGAGATATTTAGTTTTTCATACTTTTATGTAGACTTAGAAATATTTCGTTCGAATTTAGACTTGTAATTTTTTCATTATGATGGAGAAATGCGGTAAAAGGTTGTTCAATGATCTAACATGTCTTTTATCTTTAACATCTTTTCACAGATAATTGAATTTCACAATTCCGTAACTAGCACTATATTCCTATGAGAGAAATATCAAGTATAGATTTTTAGAAGATCAAAATATCAATAGATGAAAAAATTCAAAGTAGAGTACAATCAAAAACCTATAAGTATATCATTGTTATACAATAATATTCATATGAGGGAAATATCGTGTATAGATTTTTCAGAGTCCCAACTAGGGTGGGTAGCAATTAATAGAAAAGCATGATAAAATATCATTAATAAAAGTGTCTTAATCGAGAATGTCAGTTTTGTACATGCGCGACTAACTGTTGAAATATAGGTATGAGAATTCTTATGGGGATACCAGGACGTATGACAAATTTATGCTCTAATACTCTAAGATATCTATGCTTCAAAATGAAATTGGACAGTTTAGAATGACAGATCTGATGTATGACGTATGACAGATGTTTTAAATCCAAGATGGTATATGACAAAGGAGGATCTATGCTCGAGGTTATGAGAATACGAATAGGGGACCCTCGAGAGTCTTCATGAGAAGTTTAGGGGACTGAAATTGTTCGATATATATATATATATATATATATATATATATATATATATATATATATATATATATATATATATATATATATATATATATATATATATATATATATATATATATATATATATATATATATATATATATATATATATATATATATATATATATATATATATATATATATATATATATATATATATATATATATATTTAACAAGTAGAGCAGAATTATCGGTATAGCCCGCTTATATGGAAACAGCCATTGACACGTGTTTCGGACTCTTTGGTCCTCATCAGAATGGCGTAGCCAAGCATTGGATTGAAAACTTGGAGATGAAAATAGCAACAACAAAAGAAATCTCCTGCTACGGAAGACAATCACACATTTGTGGCTTATTGTACGAACTCTCCTGTTTGGGAGATTTGCTCAAACTTTACCACGGAGGCGATTAATGCCATCCGCGAGATCTCAGACCGAGTAAATAAACAACAACAAAGAAATTAATCGCGGGGAAATATTGAGCAAGTAGAGCAGAATTATCGGTATAGCCCGCTTGTATAGAAGCAGCCGTTGACACGTGTTTCGGACTCTTTGGTCCTCATCAGAACGGTGTAGCCAAGCATTGGATTAAAAACTTGGAGATGAAAATAGCAACAGCAAACGAAATCCAATGCTACGGAAGACAATCACACATTTGTGGCTTATCGTTTGAACTCTCCGGTTTGGGAAATTTGGCCAAACTTCACCACGGAGGCGATCAATTCCATCCGCGAGATCTCAGACCGAGTGAATAAACAATAACAAAGAAATTAATTCTGCTCTACTTGTTCAATATTTCCCCGCGATTAATTTCTTTGTTGTTGTTTATTTACTCGGTCTGAGATCTCGCGGATGGCATTAATCGCCTCCGTGGTAAAGTTTGACCTTATCTCCCAAACCGGAGAGTTTGAACAATAAGCCACAAATGTGTGATTGCCTTCCGCAGGGGATTACGTTTGTTGTTGCTATTTTCATTCTCAAGTTTTCAATCCAATGCTTAGCTACACCGGTCTGATGAGGACTAAAGAGTCCGAAACACGTGTCAACGGCTGCTTCCATATAATCGGGCTATACCGATAATTCTGCTATACTTGTTTAATATTTCCCCGCGATTAGTTCCTTTGTTCTTGTATATATAAATATATATATATATATATATATATATATATATATATATATATATATATATATATATATATATATATATATATATATATATATATATATATATATATATATATATATATATATATATATATATATATATATATATATATATATATATATATATATATATATATATATATATATATATATATATATATATATATATATATATATATATATATATATATATATATATATATATATATATATATATATATACTATATATGTAGGAATGGTGGCTCTTTCAGAGCCTTCATGGGGAATCCCTGAGACTCTTATACAAATCTTAACGTTATTTAAACTAACTTGTCGTTAGCTGACTTACAGATTACGGTATTCTTCTCATTCAGGACCTTCTCAACAATGAATGCTGTAATCTTATTGAAAAATTTCAATGTATGACGACAACACTATGTTCACAGCTCTACCAAGCTTTAAAAAAATTCAAGTTGATGAAATCCGCATGTAAAATTGAATCCAGTACCTCAAAGTAAGGATTCCAACACTATGTTCACGGCTCTACCAAGCTCTAAAAAATAATAAAATTGGAAAATCGAGCACGGGGATTGAACTTCTATACTAGGAGTCCAACACTATGTTCACGGTTCCAACAAGCATAAAAAAATTCAAAGTGGAAAAATCGAGCTGGGAATTGAACCTCTATATTAGGATTCCAACATTATGTTTACGACTCCCCCAAGCATAAAAAAATTTCAAAGTGAAAAATCGAGCGCGAGAATTGAACCTCAGGATTGGGGGTTCAACACTATGTTCACGGTTCTACCAAGCTTCGAAAAGAATTCAAATTGAAAAACTGAGCGTGAAATTGAACTCATTACCTCTATATCAGAAGTCCAACACTATTATAGGTATGAGAATTCTTATGGGGGCCCAGGACGTATATTCTATGATTCAAGATGACATTTGACAGTTACGAATGACAGATCGGATATTTGACGTATGACAGATCAATGCCCTAAAATATCTATGATTCAAGATGAAATTCAACTGTTACGAGTGACAGATTGAAACCGATGTATTCGTGGTCTACGCTTGCGCCACAGGTCTGTACAACGGGTCTGTTCCCAAAGAGTGGAATCCTGTACGGGTTAAACCCGTTGGAAACCCACCTGTACGAGAACTTACCCGTTGGGAACGGACCCGTTCGGGAACTCATCCGTTGGAAACGTACCTGTAGAGAACGGATCTGTTCGGTGACCTAGCCGTTCGGGAACCCACCCGTTGTAGGTAGCGCATGCGTGAACCACCAATACATCGGTTTCAATCTGTCACTCGTAACTGTCAAATGTCATCTTGAATCATAGATATCTTGAGGAATAGATCTGTCATACGTCAAATATCCGATCTGTCATTCGTAACTGTCAAATGTCATCTTGAATCACAGATATACGTCCTGGGTCCCCATAAGAATTCTCATACTCATCATATTGTTGGACTCTTAATACAAAGATAATGAGTTCAATTCCAAGCTCAATTTTTCAATTTGAATTTTGTTTTGAAGCTTGGTAGAACCGTGAACATAGTGTTGGACTCCCAATACTGAGATACAATTCCCGCGCTCGATTTTTTACTTTGAATTTTTTATGCTTGATGGAGTCGTGAACATAGTGTTGGACTCCTTATACAGAGGTTCAATCCTCGCGCTCGATTTTTCAATTTGATTTTTTTTTTTAAAGCTTGGAAGAGTATTTAACATTGTGTTGCACTCCTAATCCTGAGGTTTAATTCCCAGCTCGATTTTTTCACTTTGAATTTTTTTATGCTTGGTGGAACTGTGAACATAGTGTTGGACTGCTAGTATAGAAATTCAATCCCCGCGCTCGATTTTACAATTTTATTTTTTTTAAAGGTTGGTAGAGCGAACATAGTGTTGGACTCCTAACTCTGAGGTACTGGGTTCAATTCTACATGCGGATTTCTTCAACTTGAATTTTTTATAGCTTGATAGAGCTGTGAACATTGTGTTGTCGTCATACATTGAAATTTTTGAATAAGATTACAACATCGTTTGTTGAGAAGGTCCTGAATGAGAAGAACACCGTAATCTGTGAATCAGCTGACAATTTAGGTTAAATAACGTTATGATTCGTATATGAGTTTCATATATATATATATATATATATATATATATATATATATATATATATATATATATATATATATATATATATAATAATAAATATATATATATATATATATATATATATATATAAAAAAAAATATATATATATATATATATATATATATATATATATATATATATATATATATATATATATATATATATATATATATATATATATATATATCTATATATATATATATATATATATATATATATATATATATATATATATATATATATATATATATATATATACAGGGTGTCCCGAAAATAACACGTCCGAGTGACACTGAAGGTAGATTGGCTTCAGGTCAATCAGATAACATCAACATGACTTAAGTAAAAAATTTCTGGTTTTCGAGATATTCGCACTCTTATGTTTCTTTCAAAAATCTATAATCTTTGGTCATTTTCTCGCCTGTTTTGAATATAAATAAGTTGTAACTCATGGTTTTTTTTCTTGTGCTATCATCAATATATGGTTGAGATAATCGACCTATCATTTCATTAAAAACTGGCTCGCTAACCTCAAAAAAAATCAAGTAGTTTAAATTTAATTTAAATCCGAAAACCTTAAGTAACGTTTGACTATTTGCTGTGAAAAAATATTTTACCAGACAGAATCAGCAAATGATTTTAAAAACTAGCCTATTCAATGCTCTTTCGAAAACGGTTCAACATTTGTGGTTTTTTTTTTTCAAACGTCTAAAAATTCCAATTTTTGTCATTGAAGTCGTGCTACTTGCGAAATACACTGCGCCGCAAATTTAACATTAAATGTTTCCTATGTTTTGACTGAATATTTTCTCAGGCGGTGATAGTATCTCCGTTTTCTGAGAAAATGTAATAGTCATAAGATGATCAAAAAAATAAATAAACTTATTGTACAGGGTGTTTGAATAGCGACATGTTCTCTTCGTCCAAGTTTACATCCTTCTGCGGGCAATATCGCGTAGCTCAGGCAGAAAACAAATAGACGGTGTTATGATCGCATGTTTTTTGAGTTATTTGTTTTTGAAATCGTTTTTTTATCTCAAGCCACTCGAAAGATATTCATGTTTTTATAACCGCTCACACTTTTCGAACGAAATTTTTGAAATTTTTTGTTAATTTGCGAAGAAGACTGTGTATACAAAATGTCTTTACAAGTAGAAACTGTGTTTATTTGGTTTTGTATGTCTCTCCATACTACAAGCCCCTTCCGAATCTTTTCAAAATTACCGAACTACCTGATTACCAGTTTAGAATGGGTTTTTCCTACTTTACTAATTTGTAACCATCCTTCTATTTACCCTTTCTACACAAATTGTCATTTATTTCTTGTATTCGTTATAACGGAGAAACCTATTTTTTAGTTAGCATCAAGCATCTGAATAAGATGAAGTTTCACGGAAACGAGGGTCATGCGTTATTTTACTTTGTGTATATAAATGAATATGTATATTGTTTTTATAAACCATTGTTTTAATATCTTTATTAATTTATACCATGTATTGGCCCAATCAATTCAAAATAAATAAATAAACAAAGTTCAAACTTTTAATGAAATTTCGTTTGCACAGTTTCCTTCACAAGTTAACAAAACAGTTTTGAAAAATTTCGTTTGAAAAGTGTGAGCGGTTGTAAAAACATGAATATTTTTCGAGTGGCTCAAGATAAACAGACGATTGATTACTCAGAAGAAATGCGATTATAACACCGTCTATTTTTTTTCTGCCTGAGCTACCTGATATTGCCCGCAGAAGGATGCAAACTTGGACGAAGAAAATATGTCGCTATTCAAACACCCTGTACAATAAGTTTATTGATTTATTTATTTATCAACTTATAACTATTACGTTTTCTCAAAAAACAGAGCTACTATTTGGTGAAAAATTTATTCAAATCGAATCACCGCCTGACAAGATATTCAGTCCAAACCTAGGAAATTTTTAATGTTTGCGTTAAATTTGCGGAGCAGTGTATTTCGCAAGTAGCACGACTTCAATGACAAAAATTGGAATTTTTAGACTTTTGAAAAAAAAAACCACAAATGTTATACCGTTTTCGAAAGAACATCAAATAGGCTAGTTTTTAAAATCATTTGCTGATTCTGTCTGGTACAATATTTTTTCACAGTAAATAGTCAAACTGTACTCAAGGTTTTTGGATTTAAATTAAATTTAAACAACTTGATTTTTTTTGAGCTTAGCGAGCTAGTTTCCAATGAAATGATAGGTCGATTGTCTCAACCATATATTGATGATAACACAAGAAAAAAAAAACCGTGAGTTTAGAACTTATTTATATTCAAAACAGGCGAGGAAATGACCAAAAAATATAGATTTTTGAAAAAACATAAGAGTGGCAATATCTCGAAAACCAGAAAACTTTTACTGAGGTCATGTTGATGTTATCTGATTGACCTGAAGCTTATCTACCTCCAGTGTCACTCTGGCGTGTTATTTACGGGGCACCTTGTATATATATATATATATATATATATATATATATATATATATATATATATATATTATAAATATATATATATATATATATATATATATATATATATATATATATATATATATATATATATATATATATATATATATATATATATATATATATATATATATATATATATATATATATATATATATATATATATATATATATATATATATATATATATATATATATATATATATATATATAATTATATATATATATATATATATATATATATATATATATATATACATATACATACATATAATGAACAATTTCAGTCGCCTGGACCTCCATGAAGTCCATGAAGACTCTCGAGGGTCCCCCATTCGTATTCTCATAGCCTCGCACATGGATCCTCCTCCGTCATCCACCATCTTGGATTTGAAACATAGAACTGTCCAATCTTGAAGCAAATATATCTCAGAGCATAGATATGTCATACCTCATACATCCGATCTGTCATTCTTAAATGTCAAATGTCATCTTGAATCATAAATATCTTAAAGCATAGATCTGTCATACGTCCTGGTCCCCCATGAGAATTCTCATACCTATATTTTAACAGTTAGTCGCGCATGTACAGAATTGACATGTTGGATTGAGACACTTTATTCATGATACTTTAATCATGCTTTTCTATTAATTGCTACCCACTGTAGTTGGGACTCTGAAAAATATATCTATAGGTTTTTGATTTTATTTTACTATGGATTTTTCCATCAATTGATATTTTTCTCTCTTAAAAATCTATACTTGATATTTCTCTCATAGGAATATAGTGCGAGTTACGGAATTGTAAAATTTAATTATCTGTAAAAAAAAGATGAAGATAAGTGACATGTTAGATCATCGAACAACCTATCATTACATTTCACCATCATAATGAAAAAATTACAAGTCTAACTCAGAACGAAAAAAAGGCTACGTGAAAGTATGAAATTCTAAATATCTCAGAAACCGTACACTTTAGAATGAAATTAATGTTTCCGCAGACTCTCTGACACTCCACAGTGACCTTTTGAAGTTTCATAACATTTTATAATATCAACACCGTTATATACAACTCACATCTCCATAATGAAAAGAACTTCAACTTTGTGAGAAATTTTTTCTAAGTCTACAGAAAAGTGAAAATAAAACTCAATATCTCATTATATTATATTATAAACATCCTGATAAATAATTCACCATCATAATGAAAAAAATTTACAAGTCCAGCTTTGAACGAAATTTGTCTAATTCTACATAAAAGTATAAAAATCGCAGAAACGGTACATTTTAGAGTAAAAATGACGTTTCTGGAGGGTCTCTGACACTTCACGGTGTCCTTCTGACGTTCCATCGCATATTATGATATCAACACCTCAATAAACAATTCACATTTCCATATTGAAAAAATTTACAAGTCTTACTTCGAATAAAATTTTTCTAGGTCTACATAAAATAATAAAAATCTGAATATCTCAGAAACTAGTCTTCTTAGACAAACATATAAAAATAAAATACCCGCCAAAGTAACTTCAATCGACTCTCAATCTTATTATATGTTTTTGTATCCTTTTCTTATGTTTGTACATCACAAGTGACAAGTGACAAACGATTGATGATGAAAGCTTTAGATTATTTTGAATTCAGTGAGAAATGAAACCTAATGTTTCAATATAGTCCATTGAAGCTTAACTCCAAGTTTGTGGGGTTACAACCCTTGTCCAGCGGCCGCTATATTAGAAAAAGGGGTGCAAACACGTTTTTCGCTATATCTCCCGAAAGATGCAACCCACAAACATTTTGTCAAGACATAATTTGTAGCAAATCGCTTTGTGTACAATCTTGTTTATCTAACTTCATCAAATAAAATGACAAATAAAGTTATTAACAAAAATGTGAGAAAATTTCCAAACAAATTTTCTTTTTTGTTATATTACTGCTTCATTTTTCATGTCACGATCAAATAATCGCAGACCAATCTCATAGAGCATTATTTTTTCAACCAACATTCTAACCTATAATTTTTATGCATTTGAGGAATTTATGGGCGTTTCAAAGCGCTCCGAATTCGACTAGGTTCTTACTACTCGCAATAATCCGGTAACTATAAAACGTCTGCCGAACATTTTTATTTTCATAAATCATTTTCAATATTTTTCTTAATATTTATATATGATCCACTACCTAAAAATTACATTTTTTTCTTACTATACAACTTAAAGTATTAGTATATAGGCTAGGGGGCTTCTAGACCACTTTGGGTCATTTTTACCTGTTAATTCCCATTAAGAAATCTAAGGTCGAAAGTAGCGAAAATGGTTCCTTTTTGCATTGGGGCCAATGATCTCTCTGACCTCTCTGAATTATGTATGGTCTAATTACCATTATTCATATTATACTATGCAAATGGAATATATACAAATCAATCTCTTGGAGGTAGGTAACAGATGATAGATACAAGGATGAAAATATAACTATTTATTTAATTGTTACATAATAGTTTTATTAATCCTCAAAAGTAATCTTTGTCTTCACAACTGACGATTTGACTCCTTTGGCTTTCTTCATAACACCAGCATTTTTGATAATGTCATCTGCCTCATCATCATCGTATCCTTCATCAGCCCACTGCTTCTTTTCTTCTTCTATATCTTCATAAGTCTTCAATACTTTCGAAGTGTATAATTTTGAACGAAGTCCCACATAATTTGCCATAGGAGTTCCATTGTTTTCATCTTTCATCATACTCAATACTTTCATATTCACTTGAGGAATTCCATAAATATTTTCAGGTAGATAATCAGATGTATCAAAACGGGCATAGCAATCACGTTTCATAACCTGATATGGATCGTTATAAATCTCATAAAGTAAACTGTTAGTGTCCATATAGATGGCGCTGCAGTCGCCCCAAACTCTTTTCGCATATAATCATAATGAAAAACATAAACAGTTGTTTTGGTCAAATCGAGTATTGCCTGTCTAACATTTATATAGCTTCATTAAAAAAGACTTCCATTTTTCTCAATTCAATAGCAACCAGATTTTCGTTGAATATCGTACAGTTCTTGAATTCAGGTTTAGCAATATATGCCTCGGCACCAAACCGTTCAGACCTCTTAGTTAGATGTTACACGTTGACACGTTTACGTATATTCTCCATAGTTTCACCGAAAACAGCATTATTCATAAGTTTGAATGAATTTTTCTCGAAATTGTTCCTTGCATTCTTTCGAAGTTCAGTATTCGAATCGATGTAACTTTTAAGCCAAGGTGCTTGCTTGAACTATAAGGCTTTATGAATTGATTTAAGTACCAAACCATGTTTAGTCGCCTGCTTCAATGCTTGATAATGAATAATATATTTTTTTATGATGTAGTGTGGCGATCAATTTTGAGGGTTTCTTTCCAGTCTTATGAGGTTTACCAGTCTTTGGATTAATATGTTCAGTGCAAAATGGAATATCTTTATGGAGATCGTGTAATTCTTGAGGATACTCGAGATCCACCTCCAGCATATATCCTGTATCTACGTCATTCGGAATGGAGGTGACATCAATATCGGTATTTTCACACCATTCGAACCCTCCGTATGGAAGATATTGACTCATTGCCCAACCATATTGATTATTTATATCAAAGAACATCAAATACTTTGAACGTTTCGTCGGATCATAATTGTTACAATAAACGTTGTTTGCAGTAGCTCTTCTAAGACTACAAACTTGACTGAGACCTCCACGTATGCCTCGTTCAATGGAGAGAACATATCTGAATCTGTGAGAAACTCCAATTCTTGCTTAGTATATTTTAAGATCGCATCCCAAGTGAATCCAGGTAAAGTGAAATAATGCGCAGGATCAAGCTTATAGGTGTCAAAACAGCTCGATCGAAATTGTTCGAATGCATCTGCCAGAAGAAGAATATCAGTCTTCATGTATAGATCAACGTATTCGCCCAAGTTATTACAATTGAATTCATTTCAAACTCGTTGTGCCCTACGATACAAACTTTGAGGACAGCGTTTATTATCGAGATTATTATAGAAAGACTCAATAGATGGTAAACTTGTTTCACCGAATCTCGAAAATGGTAATTAATAAAAAAGGTAATTATAATTATGGCATAACCCGCTTCTTTGTTAGTAGTTTGAAGCAATTCTCATCTAATTCAGAAAACTGCGTTAAGTATGTTGCTAGGTTATCTAGTGAGGGGTTCATAAATTGAAATGAATCAATGGAACGGAACTGAATTGGTGTTTCATCAATGTGTTTAGTGAATGAAATATACTTTTCTTTAGTTATAGGTTGTAAATCAACTTTTCCTTGCATCCTTTTTGCAACATCCTCAATAATGAAATTAGCATCATATCCACTGAGGTTATGAAACACCACAGAGATCACACGGCTATCTTGATAGTTTATATTGCATGATTCATGAGCAGCACCTCTATAATTGTTTTCGAGAATCAAATGGTTTAGGTCTCGCACTTTCTTATCATCCAGAGAGAAAGCATGATCACATATATGACACACCATAGCAATTCTGAATTTATATTCATCCTGAGGAGTCATATCAATATTATACGAACACCAAATGACAGTAGAGAGATCTTTCGCTAGCTGTTTCATTTCATCTGCAAACGACTGCATACAATCCTCTCCACGATGAGATTTATGAAAACTTGAAAAATCATCACAGGAACGTTTCAGATAATATCCTATAGCTGCAGGTACATGATGTAGCGGCTTTTCATTATCATTGGTCGGTTTTTAAATGCTTTCTAGATCTGCGTAAATAATGAATGGTGCTTTTTCTTTATTCTTATGATTTTTAAATTTGAGAATATTTGGACCAGTTTGAGTCATCTTAATACCCGTCTCATTCATTATAAGACATATTTTTCGGTATGTTCTTTCAGCTTATCAAAAGACTATCAATAGTGGAGACATCTGTCGCAAATATACTTTTTTATCTTTTTTTACTTAACTGTTTTGATACCAGACGAGATAAATTTTTGATTAAAACATGATGGTATTTTATTCCACCTCAGCATTCTTTCCATTATAATTATTATTTTCAGTGAAATAGATATTCTGAACCAATAAAAGTTTTATATGTTTATCAACACAGTTTTTAGTCGAGTATAGTGAGAGAGTGATGAATCTATTTGATTTTTTCCTAAAGATGTGAACATTGATAGACATTTCGTTCTTTTTTTCAAATGACGGAATCTGCTTCATTGTCATAGGAAACTGAATTCCTTTCAGTTTAAGTACTTCCGAATAATGTAGATACTTTGTTATTTTATCAACATACTCCTCAACAGGAAACAACGCAGCCACTACAGCCCACGCAAAACAAGCGTTATCATTATTCTTCAAATTAATGTAGGCATGTTTTTTCTTTATTTCTTCTGGTACATCAAAGTAAAATGATCGCAATTGAGGGGTGAATTTATTTATATTAACACCCAAATTAACAACTTGCTTCAAGGCCCAGCCAGAGTCTCGCTCTTGAAACTCTTTCAACTTTCTCAGTAAAGGTTCTTTAACATTCTCATCAAACCAAGAGTTAAGATCAGTATCTCTGTATATAGACTTATTAGATGTTGTGAAATATTTGAATTCACTCAATACACGACTACCGCTCACAATTTCAAACTCTCCACCAAACACTGCGTTAACCTTGGCAGCTTCAGTTTGTTTCAAGTTATTGAGTAGCCGTCGTCTGTATATCGCACGACAATCAGCTAAAAATTCTAAAGGATCCTTATGTCTGAGGTTTGAAATAACCTCTGTTCTAATACGGCAATCAAAAGCTGTAGCTAAATCATCCCAGCGAACTCTATCCCCTGCTGATTCTAGATGAGTCGTTATACCAGCTCCCTGCTTCTTCAGAATTTTCAGCTGGCTACGCATACTCTTCACTTGTCCCATGTTCATTGTTAGATTCTGCTCCTCTCCAATTATCTTCACCGATTTCAATTTCTTGTTGATTCTCCGAAGAGCTTATGAACACTCTTTAGGTCCATCATTAACCATTTTTTCATCATTGTATATTTTCAGGAAACACAGCAATGTCCGTATCTTATTCAACAGTGCAGCAATCATGTTGGTTGTTGTCTCATGAACGATCAGAAGAAACTGTATCAGAACTCTAGAATTCAACGATTTAATACAAATCAAGTCAACGGAATACTAAACATCAGTACAAGATATCCACGGTGTAAATAAAAAAATATAGACTAGAAACTTATATTTTCCATATTAATGTATGAATCAAAGTAACCGTTACTAGAAAATATAGAATGATCACCGTATTAAAAATAAATTTAAGGTGTAATAAATATTATATTTAGTTCCTGAACCTCAAGTAGACCGCTGGACAGGTAATTTGGTGTTGCATCGGAACTATGGCATCAGAGCACCAATTAGAGTTCAGGAACTAGATACAATATTCATAGATCTCAAATTCAAATTAGCTTTGCGTAATCGATTAATTTTTCATGTAATTCTCTATAAAATATTAATTTGAGGTGTAATAAATATTATATCCAGATCCTGAGCCTTAAGTAGACCCCTGAACAGGTTTGTGGTGTTGCATCGGAACTATGCCATCAGCGCACCTATTAGAAGTTAGGAACTAGATACAATATTCATAGATCTCAAATTGCTAATAACTTTCCGTAATAAAATAATTTTTATTCAATTCTCTTTTTACCGAAATTTGGCCAATAGGACGCGTCGTCTATAGCCAGGACAAGACCTAGGCAACTATTTCCCCAGAACATCTTTGTAGATACGTCGACATTGGTTATACCTACTCATTAACCATGACTGCCTACTTTGTACATAGGTCTTACAGACATCAAGAGCAAGTACTCTCTCCCTATAGAGATACGTCTGTCATGCCTTCGTGAAGGAAATAGTCGGTCGTCCCTTTTATACCAAAATGGAGCCACAATTAATTAATGAATCAGTATTGTTTACTTATTTTCTTGAAGATTGAGGAAAACCAACTCACCTATTTATTCAGCACGAAATACACGAAATCGTGAAATTCAATTATCTGTAAAAAGATTGTGAAGATATGTCACATTATGTTAGATCATTGAATAACATTTTATAACATTTCACCATCATAATGAAAAAATTTACAACATCAAATGAAAATTTGATCAATCATTGAAGTATGAAAATCTCAATATCTCAGAAACGATACTTTCTAGAGTAAAAATAACGTTTCCACAGACTCTCTTATACCACTTAGTGACCTTTTGACGTTCCATAACATATTATAATATAAACACTTTAATAAAAAATTCACTCATTAAAAAAAAAAAATTACAAGTCCAACTTTGAATGAAATATTTCTGAGACCAAAATAGCAAAAATGGTTCCATTGCACATGCGCACTGAGTCGGACAAGGAAGTCTTAAACTGAAGAGCTGAAAGAAGTGTATATCAATGACCAGAAGAGATAGTAGGAAAAAAAATCTTCGTATGAAAGAAGAGACATGTATGAAAAAGAAGAAGAAGAAGAAAAATGGATGTAAATAGTGCCGTAAATGCTCTCTGGAAGGAGCGTGCGTATCAGGATATCAGGAGAGCGAAGAGGTATGGGTCATGAATTTCTGCTCCGAAATGTCAGTTCTGCGCATGCGCTACTAACTTGAAATATATGTATGAGAATTCGTATGGGGGCCCTAGCTGAAATATTAATAAATGAAAAAAGCTGTGTCGGTGTCTGGGATTCGAACCGCAGAATTACAGCACCTGAGTCTAGTACTCAGACCGGTCGTCCGTCTACCCATACTTGCGCAGAGGATTCCGTAACATTTCAATGAGACTAGAACGAACGATATAATATAAAGTGAAGTTGATGTTATCGCAAAGATAGATAAGAAAGACATGTGTTTTTGAACTGAATAATGACCTTGTATCTAATTAATTCATTTACTTACGGAGATTTCCAAAGTATTCATTCAACGAATGAAATTTCAAATGTAAGATATATGTATAGTTATTACGTATTTTTCAATGAATAATTTATTCATATCAACATTGATTTTCACGATTTTTGAAGGAAATAATTTATATACTGTACCTACAGGGTGTGTCCCCAAATTTGAAATTTTATTACATGTTGAGAATTAAATGACTTCATTTCAATAATGTACAGGGTGTGTCCACATATTTCAAATGTGTGATAAACAGTTATCACGTATTTTTCAATGAATAATTCATTCATGTCGATATTGATTTTCACGATTTTTGAATAAAATAATTTATATACTGTACCTACAGGGTGTGTTCACAAATTTCAAATTTCATTATATGTTGAGAATTATATAACGTCATTTCAATAATATACAGGGTGTGTTCACATATTTCAAATGTGTGATAAACAGTTATTACGTATTTTTGAATGAATAATTTATTCATATAAACATTGATTTTCACAATTTTACTAAAAATCCCTTTTTTTCATGGAAAAATAAGTTTCCAAACGAATGTTATCATATTGTTATCATAAATCGAACGATACAATGTCTATTTCTCCATAGAAATAACATTGAGTTAACAAAATTGCTGACCCCAACTACATTTTTCTAATAAATATATTTGACTATACGGTATCCTGATTTACATTCATTAGACATCGTTCAGAGGTCAATAGAATTTCTATTTAAAATAACGATTTCTTACCGAATAGAAATTACGTATACTCTAGTTTATACAATATTTACACATCAATAAAACATCAATTGATTAAGTGAAAATATCTTATATACAAGTTACTCATCAATAGAAGATCTATTTAAAAGTACGATTTCTGGTTCAAGTGAAAAAATAACTACCATCGATCAAACATCAATACCAAATATATTGTAGCAGGACCTAAAATAAACATTTATTGTGTATGATCCCCCTTAAAACAACATGAATTACACAAACGATATCAACATGCTTATTCAACATTTTCTGACCGCTAAACACGAGGAGACCACGTAGGTTTTTTTATGTAAGATGGTGACTGAGAAATACAAGCCTCATATAAAAGAAATAATATCAGGAGAATATTCACTGGTATCGAAGGGAACCTTGAAAACAAGAAAATCTAATCCAACTTCAATCTTTACTCTTATTAAAAACTAGTTCAATATTATATAATATTTATCGAATATATATATATATATATATATATATATATATATATATATATATATATATATATATATATATATATATATATATATATATATATATATATATATATATATATATATATATATATATGAAATTTCAGAAAAAAAAATAAACAGACTGTTTTTATACAAAAATTCTATCAGTCTTCTTTGAAAAATCCTATGAAAATATTTATATGGAGGAAATATCGAGTATTTAAGAGACCGTACTAACTAGGGTGGGTAACAATTTATAGAAAAATACAAAAACTCATAAATATAACGATAAAGTCTTTACAGGGGATACCGTTCAACTCATATGAAGATTTAGAAAAAATAGAAAGTCTCTTGTATTTTGTTATACAGATGAAATAACAGGATTTTCTACACTTCATTGATCGCAGTTGTAACAGAGTTCTTTATTTCGATAAGGGTAGAATGTTTTATAAATTTTTGTGTGACTACCAGATTCCTAAAAATACTTTTTTCATAGAAAAGTAAATTTCCGATTCATAAATGAATAATTCTTTTATTCAATATACATGGTCTTCATTAAGATTATTTTTCAAAATTCTAATGTTAGATAAATAGGTATTACGTAATGTTTATCACTGGATTGATGGTGGTGATAGATGTAAATCGTAAATCCAAGACGAGGTTGAACTATGATAAAAATCCAAGGTGGTTGACCTATACTCCTAACTCTATGTTCCAGGAGGATTTGGATATCATTTCACTTATATGAAATTTAAGAAAAAATAAACAGTCACTTGTATTTGTTATACAAAAACTTTAGCTTTCTAAAAATATAACATATTAAATTATCCTTTGAAAATTAATAGTCATATGAGAGAAATATCGAGTATAGATTTTTCCAGAGACCAAACTAGTGTATTATAATAGAAAAATACGATTAAAACTCATGAATATATCGTTGTACAAAAATTCACAGAAAAATAACAGAGTGGTAGATCCTATGAAAATAAATATTTATATTAGTGAAATACCTATAGATTTTTCAGTCACAACTAGGGAGGGTATCAATTAATAGAAAAAATACAACTCAAAAACTCATAAATATAACGATGAAGTCTTTACAGAGAATATCGTTTGACTTATATGAAATTTAATGGGTTATCAGTGTACTTCCTATTTCATGTTTTCGAAGATGAATAGGTATTTAAAAATTATTATAACATTGAATTACTCTAATATTCGAAAGATGTATAAATATAGTTATATTTAGGGGATTTATGATTATTCGATTCAAAAAATGTTTCACTCATAATTATTACAACAATCTCCTCAATTTCCTGGTATATTTATCCTACGTACCTACCCTATAATATTGTTATTCTTGATTCATAAATGAATAATTTATTTATCAAATGTACAGGAGTGTCCACCGAATGAAAATTTCGAAAGTTGAACAGATAGTTATTAGGTATTCTTTTATGAATAATTTGACCCCATACATAAATGTTTTTCATGATTCATAAATGAATAATTTATTTATTCAATGTACAGGGGTGTCTACCGACTAAAGTTCCAAATGTGTTATTATATAGTTATTACATATTTTTCAAAGAATAATTTATATAGTTAATATACAGGTTGTGCATCCAGAATATTTTAAAAGATTCAAATGTCAGATAGATAGGTATTACGTAATATTTATCGAATAAATGTTGTAAGGTATAGAAACATCAGATTTTATTTCTCACTGAATTCAAATTATTTTAAAGCTTTCATTACCGTCCGTTTGTCACTTGTCAATCGTGATAAACAAACATTAGGAAAGGATACAAAAACTCATAATTTTAATTAAATATTTCTTCAATTTTTCATTCTTATTCCATACCTAGTTTACATCTTAAACAATTAAATTGATTGGTAGGAGATCCATCCAAGTGAATAAAACATAGTAAATGTGTTAATCTTTTGAAAGAGTTACATAAAGGAAATGGTAGCTTGTGATAAATCAATAAAAGTTCATAAGACTTCAGTTTCTTAACCAAGTAATCTGCAGGAAAATTAACTAACTTTTTGTACCGCTCTTCATAATCGATTGAGTTGGCGCATATAATCAAAACCCTCATAAATAATGTCTTTAACTGTAATAGTAACGTCAGTATCCCAAAAATAGTTTTAATTTTTCCATTTATATCATTTAACAAATATTCTAATATTTGTTTCAATCTTTCAATATTTTTTTTGAGCTCCACAACTACATCCCAACATAAAAAATATCAAAATTTGAATGATATATCATAATATCCCATTTATCATGATTTGTCATAATGAACCAATAGTAAATATTTTCAATCAGGTATAAAACTTCGATGAAGTTCATCCAAGATAGTAGGTGACAGATGACGTATTCTTTAAATCTAAAATGATGGATCTATTCTCCTAACTCTATGTTCTAAATCCAATATTGGTGGTGTCAGATCTAGACCATGAATCCCAGATGGAGACTGATATATGACAGATCTATACTATAAATCCAAGGTGGCGGATCTATGTTTCTTACTCTATGTTCCTGGAGGTTTTTGATATCATTTGACTTATATGACATTTAAGAAAAAAAATAAACAGTCACTTATATTTGTTTGAAAAAATCCTACTGACAGAAGATATAACATGTTGAAATATCCTATGAGAACTAATATTCATATGATAGACCGTGAGCTAGCGCACATGAATTTGGAGTCATCGATAAATGTCTGGCATTTAGAGGTATGAAAAGTGTGATTCAGTTGATGAAAATAAGGCTGGTATGAAGGGCCGACCCGTGTTCGAAAATTTGGAAAATTAATTTCCTTTTGCATAAATAAATTAGTTTTTCACTGATCTCAAAGTGTCTGGCATTTGATACAGAAATAGACATCAATAAGTTACTCCCAATTTTCAAATGCCAGACGGTTTCAAATAGTCGAAAGGGTGAATCATAGGGGTGAAGTTGCAGAACGAAGAACAAAAATTCATCGTTTTCTTTTTGTCTGGCAATCGAAACAATGAAAATTATCGTCATGGAAATGATGAAAAAAAATTGCCAGACGGTTTCCAGTGTTCGGAGTCGAGTTTTTCTGTGGAAAATTATGTGAAAATTTTTTACATTTTTCAGTGATCACTATTTGTCTGGTATTTTGAGTACTTGAAATTGATACACACATTTCCCATCACAATAAATTTGCCAGACAAATTGGCAAATGGAAAAATGGTGCCAGACGAAAGAAAATTTGTAAAAAAAAATTGAAATTTCATTGATTTATTTTTGTCTGGCAATTTGTATTTTAATTAGAAATACAACTACAAACACAATATACAAATGCCAGGCAAGTTAAGCTGTTCGAAAATGTATAAATTAATTGAAAAGATATAGCAAAAATAATGAAAAATTTCATTTTTTGGTCTAATTTACACCATTTATTTATGTCTGTCATTTACAATTTTTTATGGAGTAGTATATTCATACCTTGCTTGAAATGCCAGCCTGGTTGGGTTGTTCGAAAATTTAAAAAAAAAACAAATTTAATAATTGTAACAAATTTTTGAAAATTTCGGTGCTTTTTTTCGTCTGGCGACTCGTTTCTCAAAGAAAAATAAATTTTGAAACTTAAATTAAAAATGTCAGATAAGTTGGGCTGTTCGAAAGTATATAAATGAATAAAAAAAGTTTTGAAAAAATCTAATTTCTCATTTATTTTCGCCTTTTCCCTATATTATAAGCTGTTTGTACTCGGGAAACGTACTTACTACTTACTATTTCCGGCCTAAAAAATTAAAAAATATATGAATAAAAGTTTTTAATAAATCTAGTAAATCCTGAATGAATAGTTTTGCGTTGCAATGTCGATCTATTTTATATTGTTATGTACCGGGTGGCTAGATAAGAATGCAAAGTGCTGTATCTTGTAAACTATTCGTCGTAGAGACTTGCGGTAAAAAACATTATAACAAAAGTGGACAACAGAAAATCCTAGAAATTATTTTCAGGTTTCCAAGATGGCCGCCAGGGAGCGTAACCGCCATCTAAAACTTTAAAAGTGATTTTTCTCAGAAATACTCCAAGTAAACGTATCACAAAAATATATGCGTTTTCAAGTTGAGCTTCAATCGAGTAAATTTCGTTTGACACTTTTTGACGTTTCTATTGAAATGAAGTGGTGGGGAGTGAATCGATGTTTTTTTAAATAAACAGCTTCTGAATGAGTGAACTGATTTTAACAAAGTTGGTCTCGTTGGGATAAGCATTTATTGTTTTCTCAAACTTATCATATCCCTGATATGTCAAGTTTATAGTGATACCGCTAGAGCGCGTTTTTTGATATACTAACAGAAAATTTTCAATTTCTCTGAAAAATTGAATGTAATGACCAGACTTTTTTTCCACAAAAATGTACTGTTATGACACCAAAAAAGCATAGTGAAAACAGTATCTCGATATCTTATAGGCAGACCAAAATATCGAAGAAACAAAATTCCGTTATCATGAAATTCTGGAAACACTCCATTACACCGTTATTTATTTTCATTTATTTGACCTGTTTCAAGAATCAATGATGAAATTACATTATTCTATGATTTTTGAATAATTGTGTTCTTCGTTCAAAAAATTCGAACAAAAACGTGTAGAGGTATAATAAGCAATGAATATAATGTGCAAGTGCAAGGTAGTCAGAATATGGGAGGAAAAATAAAAGCCTGAAATAAAAAACAACAAATATAAATAAAAAGATAATAGTGAAATGACAATTTCAATTTAAGTTGTGAGTGTATTTTCAATTATTTGTTATTGTTTAAAAACACTTTTTAGTTATTTAAAATTCATGTTTCGAAAAATATGCTCCTGCCATTATATTTCTTAACTCGAATATGATTTAAAATGTGAATTTTTTAAATTTAAAGAGATTCTTCTCATTTCTCAGATTTCATTGGCAAATTACTTCCGTTGACAGCATCAAATTCGGAAAACTTTAGGACAAGAATAGTACCTCGAGTAGCAATAGCTCATAATATAAGGAAAAAGTCGAAAAGAAAAGAGAAATTAGATTGAACAAAAAAAATACTGAAATTTTTCATTATTTTTTTTACCAATATTCAATTCAATTTTTTAATAATTTTCGAACAAGCCAATTGGTCTGGCATTTCAACCTAAGGTATAAAAATATATTTTCAATCGAAATGCAAAATGCCAGACAAAACTGAATCGTTTGAATTAAAAAAAAACATGTTTTCATTAATTTTTATTATTAATCATTTAATTAATTATTTATACGTTTTCGAACAGCTCAACTTGTCTGGCATTTATAAATTGTATTTTTAGGCTTATTTCTAATTCAAATACAGAATGTCAAACAAAAATGAATCAATGAAATTTTTATGAATCATTTAACAACTTTTTTATAGATTTATAAATTTTCGAACCGGCCAATTTGTCTGGCGTTGAAAAATTAATAACATTTTATGATACCGCAAACACAATGGCCCTCTTATTTTGTACATTAAGATCATTGAAAGATGTAAAAAATTTTCACATAATTTTCCACAGAAAAACTCGACTCCGAACACTGGAAACCGTCTGGCAATTTTTTTCATCATTTTCATGACGATAATTTTCATTGTTTCGATTGCCAGACAAAAAGAAAACGATGAATTTTTGTTCTTCGTTCTGCAACTTCACCCCTATGAATCACCCTTTCGACTATTTGAAACCATCTGGCATTTGAAAATTGGGAGTTACTTACTGATGTCTATTTCTGTATCAAATGCCAGACACTTTGAGATCAGTGAATAATTAATTTATTTATGCAAAAGGAAATTAATTTTCCAAATTTTCGAACACGGGTCGGCCCTTCAAACCAGCCTTATTTTCATCAACTGAATCACACTTTTCATACCTCTAAATGCCAGACATTTATCTATGACTCCAAATTCATGTGCGCTAGCTCACGGTCTATGAGGAAAATATCGAGTATTAATTTTTTTTCAGAGAACAAACTAGATTGTGTATCATCTAATAGAAAAATATGATTAAAAACTCATAAATATATTGTTGCTATACAGAAATTCTCAGAAAAAATAACACAGTGAAATATCCTATGAAAATAAATATTTATATGAGTGAAATATCGAGTTCAGATTTTTCCATTCATATTCATAAAAGGATATGACAACATCATTACAGCTAACTCTCATGTAGGGCTGAAGTCCCGAGCTGAACTCAAACCATTCTCCACTAGAAATATTCCACTCTGAAATCCACAATTTGAAATGAAATTCTTTTCATTTTTCGATTTCTCATCGTCGACATATAAAATTCTATCCGATTCTTCATCGATAAAACCACTATCTTGGAACATCTTGCTACTTCAAACTTCAATACTCAACTAAATATAAGTCATGTTTTTCAATGTACAGTAAATTTCCTATTCTTAGATATAATTATAGAAAAAACGTTCGTGAATATTTGAAAAAATTATTTCCTTTATCTTTCCAAACATAAATTATTTAATAAATTGAAATGAGTGAGAAATTGAATTGAACAAGAGATATTGTTGGTTACATAAATCAATAAATTACCTTCACTATTTCAGATTTAGCTACTATATCTGTTGGTAGAAATCTTGGCGTAGAAACTATCTTCCAATGTTTCGGTTCAAACGGAAAACTAACTTCATCACCTCAGTAGATAGGCTAGACCGATTCTACCCCACTTTTAGTCATTTTTACATGTAAATTCCCATAAGGAAATCTAAAGATCCAAATTGTCGAAAATGGTTCCCTTTAGACATGCGCACTATGTCGGATTTCAACGGAGTGGAAATGACTCATTGTATATCAGGGTCAATGACCTTTAGGTCGACGGAGACTCGATCAACGTAGCTCGCTGTCCGCGCTCTGGTGCAGGTTGAGACTTGTCCGCGACAGGTCGAGACTCTCTTCGTATGTAAATGAGTCGAATCATTGGTACAGGTGTGACGTCATAACAATCGCAACCTCTATAAACTGAAGACTTCCTCCTTCAGTCTGTATGTCAACCATCTTCCAAGAGGGCGGATCACTGCATTATCGTAATTAGGAACCTGACCGATAGAGGAGCGTTTCAAAATGGTGGAACACGGTATTATTGTAATTCGAAACCTGACCAACAGAGGACATTCTGACAGATCACAGTATCTCGTAATTCAGAACCAAACCAACAGAGGGCGTTCCAAGATGGGTTAACAGGTCCGACGGGTTCATCGGTTTTGTTGAAGGGTTCAACGGAGTTCATCAGGTCCAACGGCTTCATCGGGTCCGTTCCCAACGGGTCCGGACGGGTCCCAACGACGGGTCCCAACGACGGGTCCCAACGGGTCCGTTAACGGACCCGTTCGGAACGGTCCGTTCCCAACCGAACCCGTCGGACCTGTTAACCCATCTTGGAACGCCCTCTGTTGGTTTGGTTCTGAATTACGAGATACTGTGATCTGTCAGAATGTCCTCTGTTGGTCAGGTTTCGAATTACAATAATACCGTGTTCCACCATTTTGAAACGCCCCCCTATCGGTCAGGTTTCTTATTACGATAATGCAGTGATCCGCCATCTTGGAAGATGGTTGACATACAGAGTGAAGGAGGAAGTCTTCAGTTTATAGAGGTTGCGATTGTTATGACGTCACACCTGTACCAATGATTCGACTCATTTACATACGAAGAGAGTCTCGACCTGTCGCGGACAAGTCTCAACCTGCACCAGAGCGCAGACAGCGAGCTACGTTGATCGAGTCTCCGTCGACCTAAAGGTCGACGGAGACTCGATCCGAACATAGTGCGCATGTCTAAAGGGAACCATTTTCGACAATTTGGATCTTTAGATTTCCTTATGGGAATTTACATGTAAAAATGACTAAAAGTGGGGTTGAATCGGTCTAGCCTATCTACTGAGGTGATGAAGTTAGTTTTCCGTTTGAACCGAAACATTGGAAGATAGTTTCTACGCCAAGAATTCTACCAACAGATATAGTAGCTAAATCTGAAATAGTGAAGGTAATTTATTGATTTATGTAACCAACAATATCTCTTGTTCAATTCAATTTCTCACTCATTTCAATTTATTGAATAATTTGAGTTCGGAAAGATAAAGGAAATAATTTTTTCAAATATTCACGAACCTTTTTTCTATAATTATATCTAAGTATAGGAAATTTACTGTACATTGAAAAACATGACTTATATTTAGTTGAGTATTGAAGTTTGAAGTAGCAAGATGTTCCAAGATAGTGGTTTTATCGATGAAGAATCGGATAGAATTTTATATGTCGACGATGAGAAATCGAAAAATGAAAAGAATTTCATTTCAAATTGTGGATTTCAGAGTGGAATATTTCTAGTGGAGAATGGTTTGAGTTCAGCTCGGGACTTCAGCCCTACATGAGAGTTAGCTGTGATGATGTTGTCATATCCTTTTATGAATATGAATGGAAAAATCTGAACTCGATATTTCACTCATATAAATATTTATTTTCATAGGATATTTCACTGTGTTATTTTTTCTGAGAATTTCTGTATAACAACAATATATTTATGAGTTTTTAATCATATTTTTCTATTAGATGATACACACTCTAGTTTGTTCTCTGAAAAAAAATTAATACTCGATATTTTCCTCATATGAATATTAGTTTTCATAGAATATTTCAACATGTTATATCTTCTGTCAGTAGGATTTTTTTAAACAAATATAAGTGACTGTTTATTTTTTTTCTTAAATGTTATATAAGTCAAATGATATCAAAAACCTCCAGGAACATAGAGTAAGGAACATAGATCCGCCACCTTGGATTTAAAGTATAGATCTGTCATATATCAGTCTCCATCTGGGATTCATGGTCTAGATCTGACACCACCAATATTGGATTTAGAACATAGAGTTAGGAGAATAGATCCATCATTTTAGATTTAAAGAATACGTCATCTGTCACCTACTATCTTGGATGAACTTCATCGAAGTTTCATACCTGATTGAAAATATTTACTATTGGTTCATTATGACAAATCATGATAAATGGGGTATTATGATATATCATTCAAATTTTGATATTCTTTATGTTGAGATGTAGTTGTGGAGCTCAAAAGAAATATTGAAAAATTGAAACAAATATTAGAATATTTGTTAAATGATATAAATGGAAAAATTAAAACTATTTTTGGGATACTGACGTTACTATTACAGTTAGAGACATTATTTATGAGGGTTTTGATTATATGCGCCAACTCAATCGATTATGAAGAGCGGTACAAAAAGTTAGTTAATTTTCCTGCAGATTACTTGGTTAAGAAACTGAAGTCTTATGAACTTTTATTGATTTATCACAAGCTACCATTTCCTTTATGTAACTCTTTCAAAATATCAACACATTTACTATGTTTTATTCACTTCGATGGATCTCCTACCAATCAATTTAATTGTTTAAGATGTAAACTAGGTATGGAATAAGAATGAAAAATAGAAGAAATATTTAATTTAAATTATGAGTTTTTGTATCCTTTCCTAATGTTTGTTTATCACGATTGACAGGTGACAAGCGGACAGTAATGAAAGCTTTAAAATAATTTGAATTCAGTGAGAAATAAAATCTGATGTTTCTATACCTTACAACATTTATTCGATAAATATAACGTAATACCTATCTATCTGACATTTGAATTTTTTAAGCTATTCTGGATGCATAACCTGTACATTAACTATATAAATTATTCTTTGAAAAATATGTAATAACTATATAATAACACATTTGGAACTTTAGTCGGTAGACACCCCTGTACATTGAATAAATAAATTATTCATTTATGAATCATGAAAAACATTTATGTATGGGGTCAAATTATTCATAAAAGAATACCTAATAACTATCTGTTCAACTTTCGAAATTTTCATTCGGTGGACACTCCTGTACATTTGATAAATAAATTATTCATTTATGAATCAAGAATAACAATATTATAGGGTAGGTACGTAGGATAAATATACCAGGAAATTGAGGAGATTGTTGTAATAATTATGAGTGAAACATTTTTTGAATCGAATAAATCCCCTAAATATGACTATATTTATACATCCTTCGAATATTAGAGTAATTCAATGTTATAATAATTTTTAAATACCTATTCATCTTCGAAAACATGAAATAGGAAGTACACTGATGACCCATTAAATTTCATATGAGTTGAACGATATTCTCTGTAAAGACTTCATCGTTATATTTATGAGTTTTTGAGTTGTATTTTTTCTATTAATTGATACCCTCCCTAGTTCTGACTGAAAAATGTATAGGTATTTCACTAATATAAATATTTATTTTCATAAGATCTACCACTCTGTTATTTTTCTGTGAATTTTTGTACAACGATATATTTATGAGTTTTAATCGTATTTTTCTATTAGATAATACACTAGTTTGGTCTCTGGAAAAAGCTATACTCGATAATTCTCTTATATGACTATTAATTTTCAAAGGATAATTTAATATGTTATATTTTTAAAGAGTTAAAGTTTTTGTATAACAAATACAAGTGACTGTTTATTTTTACTTAAATTTCATATAAGTGAAATGATATCCAAATCCTCCTGGAACATAGAGTTAGGAGTATAGGTCAACCACCTTGGATTTTTATCATAGTTCAACCTCGTCTTGGATTTAAGATTTACATCTATCACCACCATCAATCCAGGGATAAACATTACGTAATACCTATTTATCTAACATTAGAATTTTGAAAAATAATCTCAATGAAGACCATGTATATTGAATAAAAGAATTATTCATTTATGAATCGGAAATTTACTTTTCTATGAAAAAAGTATTTTTAGGAATCTGGTAGTCACAAAAAAATTTATAAAACATTCTACCCTTATCGAAATAAAGAACTCTGTTACAACTGCGATCAATGAAGTGTAGAAAATCCCTGTTATTTCATCAGTATAACAAAGTACAAGAGACTTTTCATTTTTTCTAAATCTTCATATAAGTTGAACGGTATCCCCTGTAAAGACTTTATCGTTATATTTATGAGTTTTTGTATTTTTCTATAAATTGTTACCCACCCTAGTTAGTACGGTCTCTTAAACTACTCGATATTTCCTCCATATAAATATTTTCATAGGATTTTTCAAAGAAGACTGATAGAATTTTTGTACAAGAATAGTCTGTTTATTTTTTTTTCTGAAATTTCATATATATATATATATATATATATATATATATATATATATATATATATATATATATATATATATATATATATATATATATATATATATATATATATATATATATATATATATATATATATATATATATATATATATATATATTCGATAAATATTATATAATATTGAACTAGTTTTTAATAAGAGTAAAGATTGAATTTGGATTAGATTTTCTTGTTTCCAAGGTTCCCTTCGATACCAGTGAATGATCTCCTGATATTATTTCTTTTATATGAGGCTTGTATTTCTCAGTCACCATCTTACATAAAAAAACCTACGTGGTCTCCTCGTGTTTAGCGGTCAGAAAATGTTGAATAAGCATGTTGATATCGTTTGTGTAATTCATGTTGTTTTAAGGAGGATCATACACAATAAATCTCGATTGAATTCGAAAAACTTACTTGAGTTAATATTTTCTAAGAAAACTCTAAATGTAAATTCGGTCCATATCAAGATTGACTATGTATGGACCACTTTAGAAATATAAAATAGAAAAAAATGTTCTCATAGGAATCATTCGAAAATCTTACGTGATTATATGTTTATTTTAGGTCCTGCTACAATAGATTTGGTATTGATGTTTGATCGATGGTAGTTATTTTTTCACTTGAACCAGAAATCGTACTTTTAAATAGATCTTCTATTGATGAGTAACTTGTATATAAGATATTTTCACATAATCAATTGATGTTTTATTGATGTGTAAATATTGTATAAACTAGAGTATACGTAATTTCTATTCGGTAAGAAATCGTTATTTTAAATAGAAATTCTATTAACCTCTGAACGATGTCTAATTAATGTAAATCAGGATACCGTATAGTCAAATATATTTATTAGAAAAATGTAGTTGGGGTCAGCAATTTTGTTAACTCAATGTTATTTCTATGGAGAAATAGACACTGTATCGTTCGATTTATGATAACAATATGATAACATTCGTTTGGAAACTTATTTTTCCATGAAAAAAGGGATATTTAGTAAAATTGTGAAAATCAATGTTTATATGAATAAATTATTCATTCAAAAATACGTAATAACTGTTTATCACACATTTGAAATATGTGAACACACCCTGTATATTATTGAAAAGACGTTATATAATTCTCAACATATAATGAAATTTGAAATTTGTGGACACACCCTGTAGGTACAGTATATAAATTATTTTATTCAAAAATCGTGAAAATCAATATTGACATGAATGAATTATTCATTGAAAAATACGTGATAACTGTTTATCACACATTTGAAATATGTGGACACACCCTGTACATTATTGAAATGAAGTCATTTAATTCTCAACATGTAATAAAATTTGAAATTTGGGGACACACCCTGTAGGTACAGTATATAAATTATTTCCTTCAAAAATCGTGAAAATCAATGTTGATATGAATAAATTATTCATTGAAAAATACGTAATAACTATACATATATCTAACATTTGAAATTTCATTCGTTGAATGAATACTTTGGACATCTCCGTAAGTAAATGAATTAATTAGATACAAGGTCATTATTTAGTTCAAAAACACATGTCTCTCTTATCTATCTCTGCGATAACATCAACTTCACTTTATATTATATCGTTCGTTCTAGTCTCATTGAAATGTTACGGAATCCTCTGCGCAAGTATGGGTAGACGGACGACCGGTCTGAGTACTAGACTCAGGTGCTGTAATTCTGCGGTTCGAATCCCAGACACCGACACAGCTTTTTTCATTTATTAATATTTCAGCTAGGGCCCCCATACGAATTCTCATACATATATTTCAAGTTAGTAGCGCATGCGCAGAACTGACATTTCGGAGCAGAAATTCATGACCCATACCTCTTCGCTCTCCTGATATCCTGATACGCACGCTCCTTCCAGAGAGCATTTACGGCACTATTTACATCCATTTTTCTTCTTCTTCTTCTTTTTCATACATGTCTCTTCTTTCATACGAAGATTTTTTTTCCTACTATCTCTTCTGGTCATTGATATACACTTCTTTCAGCTCTTCAGTTTAAGACTTCTTTGTCCGACTCAGTGCGCATGTGCAATGGAACCATTTTCGCTATTTTGGACCTTAGATTTCCTTATGGGAATTTACATGTAAAAATGACCCAAAGTGGTCCAGAACCGGCCTAGCCTATATACTGCCCTAAAGTTCAAGCAAGCACCTTGGCTTAAAAAATATATCGATTTGAATACCGAACTTCGAAAGAATGCAAAGAACAAGTTCGAGAAAAATTCATTAAAACTTATGAATAATGCTGTTTTCGGTGGAACTATGGAGACTATACGTTAACGTGTCAACGTGTGCCTTCTAGCCATATGGTCTGGACGGTATGGTGCCGAGGCATATATTCCTAAACCTGATTTCAAGAACTGTACGACATTCAACGAAAATCTTGTTGCTATTGAATTGCGAAAAAAGAAAGTCTTCTTTAATAAAACTATATATTTTGGACAGGCAAAACTCGACTTGGCCAAAACAACTATTCATGCTTTTCATTATGATTATATGAAAAAAGAGTTTGGGGGCGACTGCAGCGCCATCTATACGGACACTGATAGTTTACTTTATGAGCTATATAAGGATTCATATAAGGTTATGAAACGTGATTCCTGTGCCCGTTTTGATACATCTGATTATCTACCTGAAAATATTTTTGGAATTCCTCAAGTGAATATGAAAGTATTGGGTATGATGAAAGATGAAAACAATGGAACTCCTATGACAAATTATGTAGGACTTCGTTCAACATTATACACTAAGAAAGTATTGAAGACTTATGAAGATATAGAAGAGGAAAACAAGCAGTGGGCTGATGAAGGATACGATGATGAGATAGATGACATTATTAAAAATGCTGGTGTTATGAAGAAAGCCAAAGGAGTCAAATCGTCAGTTGTGAAGACAAAGATTACTTTTGAAGATTATGAAAAATGTCTTGATACATGGAAGGAGGTTACAATAACCCAAAACTTGATAAGAGCCGATAACCATAAGGTATATTTCATCGCACAGCAGAAAATTGCACTCAGCTCTGAAGACGATAAAATATATTTAATACCTGGAACAGAGGAGACGCTTCCTTGGGGACAGCACAGGGTGCCTTCGATCTATTGATGGAAACTGATCGATATTAATTTATAATTAATATAGAATTAATAAAATTATTATGTAACATTTGAATAAATAGTTATATATTCATCCTTGCATCTATCATCTGCTACCTACCTCCAAGAGATTGATTTGTATATATTCCATTTGCATAGTATAATATGAAAAATGGTCATTAGACCATATATAAATCAGAGAGGTCAGAGAGGTCATTGCCCCCAATGCAAGAGGGAACCATTTTCGCAACTTTCGACCTTTGATTTCCTTATGGGAATTTATATGTAAAAATGACCCAAAGTGGTCATGAAGACCCCTAGCCTATATACTAGTATTCTTGTTTTTACAATAATTTCTAACGCGACTGTAGGTACACTTACAAACAAAGTCGTGGGAACGCTTGCGTCGCACAAAAAAGCATCAATCAACCGAGATTAAGTTTGATAAGAGCACCGTACCAGCAACATCCCAAGAAAAATTTATTGGTAATGAAAAGAACAAAGCAAACTTCATTAACCTTGTGAAAACTGCACTTTTAGAGGTGGGTTTTTGTGTTGACCAAGCTGAATCAGATGCAGATAGAGTCATCGTCTATTCTGCGCTTGCTGCGTCCCAATCCTATGATACCGAGACTATCGTAGCAGTTCATACATCGTTTTTAATATTAATCTCAGGCGAGATAGTTTTGGAGATAATTATATATTTCAACTATTATTTACAGCTATTCTCTTCTACTGTTTTTGTTGGTCCATTTCAGGATCAGCTTCTAAAGTGAAGGTTTGGGAAATGGCAGGAGTTAAAATCGAAGTCACTGTTGGTAATTCATCTTCGAATTCATTTTCCTCCATTAATTTCGGTAACTCCATGATGTTGCTACATGTTTATCCAGAACGATTGTGGCACCCTGCAGAGCATTTCAGACCTGCATTTCTGAAACTCCCTTTGCATCAGCAGAAAATTTATTTCATTAGATCAGTGGGTGCTGGAGGCTTCAATGTTTGGATTACTATCCAAATGTTTTCATGCTTTTTCTAGTCCTAATCTTCAGGATTGCAGTTCACCCATGTTATAAGCTACTGATGTTTTGTCACATCCTGAGAAAGCATAGAGAAAAAGCAAATGCTCAGCCATAACGTCTCCATATATAAAACTTGAAGGGCTGTATAACTAGTCAGATGTCCGTCCTTTTGAAGGTTTTAAAAACAAAATGTTGGACTGTTTTCTTCCTTATGCCATGAGCAAGACAAGAATGTCAATGTCCTCTGCTACGATATTCACGGTAACATAGAATTGGGACGCAGCAAGAGCAGAATAGACCATTGCTGTATCTGCATCTGATTCAGCTTGGTCAACTCAAAAAGCTCTGATAGTGCAGTTTTCAGAAGGTCTATGAAGTTTGCTTCATTCTTTTCATTACCAATGAATTTTTCTTGGAATATTGCTGGCACGGTGCTCTTATCAAACTTAATCTCGGTTGACTGATGCTTTTTTGTGCGACGCAAGCGTTCCTATGACTTTGTAAATGTACAGTCGCGTTAGAAATGATTGTAAAAAACAAGAATAGTTCAAGTTGTTTAGTTGAAAGAGAGGCATTTTTAGGTGGTTGATCATATATAAATGTTGAGAAAAATATTGAAAACGATTTATGAAAATGAAAAAGTAAGGCAGACGTTTCATAGTTACCGGATTATTGCGAGTAGTAAGAACCTAGTCGACTTTGGAGCGCTCTAAAACGCCCATAAATACCTCAAATCCAAAAAAATTATAGATGAAAATGTTGTTTGGAAAATGCTCTATAAGATTTATCTGAGGTCATTTGGTTGTGAAATGAAAGATGAAGCAGTTATATAACACAAAAGAAAATTTGTTAAGAAATTTTCTCATATTTTTGTTGATAACTTTTTCATTTGTCATTTTATTGAAAAAATAGAATATAGAATGAATAGACAAATTTGCTGACAAAGCAATTTTCTACAAATTATGTCTTGACAAAATTTTTGTGGGATGCATAGTTTGGGAGATATAGCGAAAAGGGCGTTTGCACCCCTTTTTCTAATATGGCGGCCGCGAGACAAGGGTTACAACCCCACAAACTTGGAGTTAAGCTCCTAGTGACCCCCTCACACATCTCAGCAATCAAATTGCGTCTTTTGAAAACGCAAGGTCCAATGTAACTTTTCAATGGACTAATACCCAACAACTTTTATTCGATGAACGTTACGTAATAATTATCTGACATTTGAATTTAAAAAAATATACTATATACACCTTCTGTACATTAAGTATATAAGTTTATAGGGGGCTTAAATTAATCATGAAAAATACTTATTACCTATCGGTCCAACCTTTGAAGTTTGTTTATCACAAGTGACAAGAGACCGATGATGAAAGCTTTATATTAATGTAAATTCAGTGAGAAATAAAATCTAATGTTTCTATACCTAAAAACCTTTATTCGATAAACGTTACATGAAACCTATCTGACATTTGAATTTAAAAAAATATTCTGCATGCACCTCCTGTAAATTAATATATATATAAATTATTGATTGAAAAATAAGTTATAACTATATAAATCACTCATTTGAAATTTTATTCGGTGGAACACTCCTGTACATTGAATAAATTAGTTTTTTATTTATGAATCATGAAAAACATTTAAAGAGGGCCTAATGTATTCATGAAAGAATTCGTATTACCTATCGGTCCAACTTTTGAATTTTAAAATGTTTTATTCGGTAGGCACCCCTACATTTATATATATATATATATATATATATATATATATATATATATATATATATTTATGTTTCTATACTTAACAACATTTATTCTATAAACAATACGTAATACCTATCTATCTGACATTTGAATTTTGAAAAACATTCTGGATGCACACCCTGTACATTGAATAAAAAAATTATTCATTTGTGAAAAGGAAACTTATTTTTCATGAAAAAAACAGGATTAAGGTCTACATCTGTCACCACCAATCTTGGATTTAGAACAGAGTTAGGAGTATAGATCCATCATCTTGTATTTAAATAATACGTCATCTGTCATCCACCATCTTAAATGATCTTACTCGAAATTATATATCTGAGTGAAGATATCTACTATTGGTTTAGTATGATAAATCATGAAAAATTTTGTATTATATAATATCATTCAAATTTTGTAATTCATTGTGAGTTGAGACGTAGTTATAGAGCTCAAAGAAAATATTGAAAGATTGAAACGAATATTAGAATATTTGATGAATAAAATAAATGGAAAACATTTAAACTATTTTTGGGATATTGACGTTACTCCTACAAATAATGACATTATATTAGAGGATTTTATGATATGCGCTAACTCACACGATTATGAAGACTGCTATAAAAAGTTAGCTTATTTAAATGAAGGATTGAAGAAGTGGATTTTTGATAATTACCAGAAAAATTAATGTTCGATGTATTTCCAAAATCGAAGGTGATTGTACTAGATCATTCCTACCTTGGAAAATAAATTGGTGATTTTACTCCAGAAGATCTGAAATATTTTCCTGCAGATTACTTGGTTAAGAAACTGAAGTCTCATGCACTTTTATCGATTTATCACAAGCTACCATTTCCTTCACGTAACTTTTTCAAAATACAAACACATTTACAATGTTTTATTCACATTGATGGTTCTTCTACCAGTCAATTTAATTGTTTGAGATGTAAAGGAGGTATGGAACAAGAGTGAAAAATTGAAGAAATGTTTAATTAAAATTATGAGTTTTTGTATCTATTCCTAATGTTTGTATATAACAAGTGACAAGTAACAAACAACTTATGACGAAAGCCTTGTAATAGTTTGAATTCAGAGATGGGAATCCTGATTTTTCTATATCTAACAACATTTATTCGATAAACATTACATATTTCCCTAGGTGCCTTCCGATACTAGTTAATATTCTCCTGATGTTATTTCTTCAATATGAGGCTTGTATTCCCCGGTGACCCTCTTGGGTAAAAATATTACGTGGTCTCCTATGTCGAGTGACACAGATTACCCGAACGTAGACGTTAATATTTTTTCGCTATGTAGTTTATACGGATGATGAATAACCAATTCCGTTAACTTCAGTTTAGATTTCCTCTCTATAAAAGAAACCTTGTTCAGTTTCACTAATACATCTATATCTAAAACAACATATGAAAATAAAAAATAATGTTCCGAGGTATAATCCTAAAAACTTACTTGAATTAGTAGTTTCTATAAAAAATCTAGATGTATATCAGGTCCCGATCTATGTTGAAATGATGTCATGAATTCTAAATCAAAATATAAAATAAAAAAAATGTTTTCATAGGAGTCATTCGAAAAACTTACGTGATTATATGTTTTTTTCGGTTCTACTATAATACATCTCCTATTGATGTTTGATCGTTGGTAGTTATTCTTCACTTGAACCAGAAATCGTACTTTCAAATGGATCTTCTATTGATGAATAATGATAATTTGTATATAAGATATTTTCACTTGAACAAAAGATGTTTTATTGATGGTTGAAAATTGAAGAAATTTGGATATACGTAATTTCTATTGACCACTGGAATATGTCGAATGTATGTGTTATACCTGTGTTACTCAAACGAGATCTCAGATGGTACTGCTTTATTCAATTCATTATAACATAATATGTTCCCACATATGACATCTCCCCATTTTACAAAACAATAAAATCAAACAAAATTTAATTCTACATGTACATTATCAATCAAATTTAATCAACTTTGAATAAATTATTCATTACTAATCATTACTTTGGACGTCGAATTTTTCGTCCATATTTGGATATATAAATAGTTCTTCTTGTGTTAGAATCTGTATTCGCTGATTCATAATCATCTATCTTTTCGACATCCGTTTCACTAACGTTATTATCATTTAAATTTGTACATGTACCTGCCATATCTTCACTCAAGTTGCTACTAGTAAAACATTCATCATTATTTACTTCATTATTATTAGTTTTAACTTTAACATAAGAATTGATTTTTTCATTTTTATTAGGACTAGTCTGAGTATTATCTTCATCATCTGTATCTGAAATATAAGTGTATGGACTTGTATAACAAGGCTTAAGAAAATATCTATTTCGTCTAAGTATAACATCACTATTAGATTCTCTTACAAGATATGACCTTTCATTAACAGGTTTCACAACATAGCCTGTAACCAAGATATTATCTTTTTTGATATAAATTTTCTCATTACTTCTTAATGTTCTTAACTTTCTAACAGATCTATCATGAAACATTTTTTGTTTGTTCTGCCTTTTGATCAAATTATTTCTTTGTCTTTGAAAATTAATATTTTTTAGCTGTAGTAAAATATTTGAAACTGGCATTAAAGTTCTTGTTTTCCTTCCAAACAATAATTCACTAGGTGAAAGAATATTATTATCTATAGGGGTATTTCTATAATCTAACAATGCCAGGTTCAAATCTGTATTGGATTCTGAACATTTCTTTATAACATTTTTAACAGTTTGAATAGAGCGTTCCACCATCCCATTTGAACGTGGGTAGTGTGGACTTGAAGTAACATGTTGAAATTGCCAAGTTTCACTGAATTTTTTGAATTCAAATCCTGCATATTGTGTACCGTTATCAGAAACTAAAATTTGTGGAATACCTAATTTACCAAAAATATTTTTTAAATGTTTCACAATAGTATCTGACGTTAAATTATCAATTTTACATACTTCTACATATTTTGAAAAATAGTCAATAATAATAATATACTTATGTTTGCCTAACTCATATAAATCACAACCAATTTTTTGCCATGGATAATCTGGTACCCGGTGAGGTTTCAAGGGTTCTTTACTGTTGTTCTTTGAATACTTCTGGCATACTTCACATAAAGTAACATTATTTTCGATATCACGGTACATATCAGGCAAATAAAGATATTGTTTTACTTTTAAAAAACATTTTGTGATACCCATGTGACTCAAATGAATTAAATTCAGCATATCTTTTCTCAAGGACTTTGGTACTACTAAACAATTTCCTTTATATACAAGATTATCTATCATAACTAATTTTGCTCTAATATTAAAATATAATTTTGAATTAGATTCACATTTGGCTCTTGAGTTCGGCCAACCGTTTCTTATATAACTTGATACGATTTTGAGTTCTTGATCATTTTCTGTTTCTTCTTCAAATTGTTTCAATCGAGTTTTAGTAATAGGAAAATTCTTTTTCAAATAATGGACTTGAGCTTCATACTCGTTATCAAAAACCTTGGCATCATCGTATGGCATTTTAATTCGGCTCAGAGCATCGGATATATAAATTTTCTTTTCCCGGCTTATATACGATTTTCAAATTGTAGACTTGTAAATCAAGAAGCATTCTCTGTAGTCGCATCGGACAATCGATTAAAGGTTTTATGAATATATGAATCAGAGGCTTATGATCTGTTTCCACGATAATTTCTCTACCATATACATACTGGTGGAATTTTTTGACGCCATATACAATAGCCAACATTTCTTTTTCGATCTGAGCGTAAGATTTTTGCGTATCATTAAGAGAACGTGACGCGTACGCGAGAGGTTTTCCTTCTTGTATTAGAGCTGCTCCTAAACCATATCTACATGCGTCTACTGATAATACCAAAGTTTTTGACGGATCGTAAAAGCTAAGAACGGGTTCCTTAATTAAAATTTGTTTCAACATATTGAAAGACTTTTTTTGTGCAAAACTCCATTCAAACAACAAGTCTTTTTTTAATAATTCCCTCAGAGGAGCAGTCAATTCAGAGACATTAGGGATAAATTTATGTACATAATTGACAATACCGAAAAAACTCTGTAATTCTTTGATATTAGTTGGTTCTGGATAATTTTCGATAGCACTAATTTTGGAATTATCTGGTCTTATACCTTCACTCGTTATTTTGTGACCTATATAATCTACTTCATTTAAGGAGATTTTACATTTGTTCGAGTTAAATTTAATATTATATTTTCGCGCTCTTTCTAATACTTGTAATAACCTTTTATCGTGTTCATCTTTAGAACTTCCCCATACTAAAATATCATCTACGTAAATGTGAACGCCTTCAATACCCTCAAAGCATTGCATTATTTTTCTCTGAAAAACTTCACTACTGCATTTTAAACCAAATGGTAATCTTTTGAATCTATATCTCCCGAATGGGGTATTGAAAGTACATAGCTTTGAACTGTACTCGTCCAACGCAATGTTCCAGAACCCATTATTTGCATCTAGAACTGAAAAAACCTTCGCGTCTTTTAAACAACTTATAATATCAGTATATGTTGGCACTGAAAAATATTCACGTTTTATTGCCTTATTAAGATCTGAGGGATCAATACAAATTCGGAAATCTCCGTTAGGTTTATTCACTATAACCAGAGAGTTTACCCATTCAGTTGGATTAAATTCTTTAATTATTATATTTGACTTTTCTAACTTATTCAAATTATTTTTTAATTTTACCAAAATTGCTTGAGGAAATCGTCTGGCAGCGTGTACACATGGCTTAACCTTAGTACCAATTTTTATTCTGTATTGGCCTGGCAGACAGCCTATTCCATTAAAAACGTCCTTGTATTTTTTCAAAATATTCTCTGCAGAAACGTCACTCAGGGTACCAACCATCCTTGCAATATCCAATTTTTCTATTGTTTCTCTTCCTAAAACAGGTTTTCCCTTAGTTTTTGCGATAAAAAAATTAACTTCATGTTCTTTATGTTTATACAATACAGAAATATTAATGTAGCCTAAAATTTTAATTTGAGTACCTGTATATTCATTTAATTTTATTTTGCTTTCAACAATTTTTATATTCTGAAAATATCTTTTATAAATCTCGTATGGAATAACATTAACGTCAGCGCCGCTATCGACTCTGAATGAAATTGATTTATCAAATATTTTTAATTCTGCTGTCCAGTTATCTTTATTAATATTTTGTAATTCTATTAACCTAATAAAAAATTCTTCATTTTCTGAAAATTCTTCACAATCTTGTTCTTCAATACTCCTAATATTTTTATTTTTACAACATTTACTGAAATGATTCATCAAACCACAATTTTGACATTTTTTTCCATATGCCCTACAAGATTTCGGGTCATGAATGGAACCACACCTAGAGCATCTGAATTCATAAGGTTGATTCGAATGGTTATTCAAAGATTTATTTCTATAATTATTATTATTATAATTCGTACTTCCGTTTTTAAACTGATTTTTCTGTCTCATATATTCCTGCGTATCATTATTCTTCTTCCTCAGTTCCATTAGGTCCATATCTTCTGTCCTTGCCGCACTTACTGAGTTGTTCGAGCATAAAACTTCCAACTGTTTATGTGTTACTTCGGCAGATTTGCAAATTTCTACCGCCTTTATCAGATCCAAGTTTTTTGTCCGGAGTAATCTGTCCTTCACGTTCTTATCTTTAATTCCCAATACCAGTCTGTCTTTTATCAATGAATCGTTCAAATTGTTGAATTCACAATTTATGCTCAACTGTTTTAATTGAATTACATATTCATCAACTGATTCATTTTCCTGCATTTCTCTTGTGAAAAATAAATATCTTTCATACGTTACATTGATGGCCGGAACGAAATGGGCTTCAAATTTCTCCACTATACTTGAAAATTTCAGAGTTTTAGATTCTTGAAATTCGAACGTATTATATATTTTTAGGGCCTTATCTCCTATGCAATTGAGTAAAACAGCCGCTTTGAATTCTTCGCTTTCCTTTTCAGCTTTAGTTGCTTTTATGTAAATGTCAAATTTTTGAATGAAAAATTTCCATTCAGCGGCATTATCACCGTTTAACTTCAACTCGGACGGAGAACGTGCACTTCTATCCATTTTCACTTTTACGACTGCGCCATGTTATACCTGTGTTACTCAAACGAGATCTTAGATGGTACTGCTTTATTCAATTCATTATAACATAATATGTTCCCACATATGACAGTATGTAAATCTGGATACAGTATCGTGAAATATATTTATCAGAAAAATGTATAGAGGTACGCAAGTTTGTATCCTCGATGTTGTTTCTATGTAAAAAATTGTTTAGCGAAATGAACATTGTATCGTTCGATTTTTAATAACACTACTCATGATTATGCAAAAAATTAATTGTGTATTTATAAACTTATTTTTCCATGAAAAAGGAGATTTTTTGTAATCTAGTAATCACACAAAAGTTTTTAAACCATTATACTCCCTAACGGACTCCGTTAGAGGTATAATAATAATCAATGAAGGGTAGACGAACCCAGTTATTTTTTCTGTATAACAAATACAAGTAGTCGGGTCGGGCTGACATTTGAAGAAAAAAAAAAGAGTAGCTGCAATTTTATGACTGATTTGAGGGCGTAATATCATATTAAGTTCTATTTTATGAAATGCAACGATTTTCAAGTCTGGAAAATTGTTTATAACAACGTTTTTGTGCAAAAAAAGCGTATTTTTTCAATTTTTCGATTATATTTCGGAAACAATAGGTTATGGAGAAAAGTGCTTCATAGACCAAATAATTGTCATTGAAAAGCCTTCCAAACTAGATCTGCTAAATCAAAATCGGTTAATTTGTTTAAAAGTTATAGCAAGTTTAAGGCTGAAAAGGCGTTTTTTTAAAAATTATTATAAACAAATAATTAAACATTTTATTGTTTCATTAAGGCCGTAAAAGTGTGAGTTTTCATGTACTCTAAAAGTGTGCGCAAGGTGGGCGATGTGCTATGAATAGTTGTTGCACAATTCTATTTGTTTAACCCGTTATTGTAAAATGGACCCAATTTCAACCGTTTATTGTGGGAGAAGTTTTCAACTTACAGACCTCTAGGAGGCCTCATTTTAAAGGTAATATAGTCTACTTGTAATCGCCAATCTCAAAAAGTTAATTTTTTTCCGGACACTGTTTAAAAATTAACAATAAACAAATGTTACATTTTGAACCGTTTTTTGCTTATAAATAAATACAATAATTTGCAAAGTATAAGGAATATGTGTTCATCAGTAGTACCATTGGAAAGCTGTTAAAAAAACACACATTTAAAAAAAAAAGTTTCTACGACGTCTAGAAACCAAGATAGCTTTTTTTTAAAAAAAAAATCATTACTCCGTTGTTTATTAACATTTTGAGCTGAAATTTTTACATTTGGTAGGCGACATTTCCAACTTTATGATCCGACATTTTGCATAAACTTTTCTTGTTAATTATTTAGTTCCAAGAGCAATATATCAAGGTAACATTCTCTGCGCTTCACGAGAGCCGAGTGGTGGGGGTGAGAGAAAGTCGCAGCGCCTGAATTTCTCGCGCGCGATGCGGAGCTTCAAAATCGAGCGGACAAAAAAAATTCGCATTATCTCGGGTTCTAATTATCGCAGAACCTTCTTTTTTTTTCAATCTGGGGTAGCTCGACGAAAAAATAACAATGGCGCAATTTTCATATACTCAAAATGTCTTTAAACTGCGGAAAAAAGTGTTGCTTGAATAATTCATTGATTTATCGCGGGTTTTTTTGCATTATTAATAATTCTGAAAATTTTCTGTTATGCATGACTACAATATAGTATACTTTAAGAAAAAATATAGCTTCACCACAGCTTAATTGAACTATTAACAAGAATACAGTTTGTGTAAGGAATAATATTTATATACTCTTGACGACCGTACTTCTTATTTGATTTGGTCTGTGATGCTGCGTGAGAAATATAAAGCCGATCATCAAACTTTTTTTCTTAATGTGTGTTTTTTTAACAGCTTTCCAATGGTACTACTGATGAACACATATTCCTTATACTTTGCAAATTATTGTATTTATTTATAAGCAAAAAACGGTTCAAAATGTAACATTTGTTTATTGCTAATTTTTAAACAGTTTACGAAAAAACATTAACTTTCTGAGATTGGCGATTACAAGTAGACTGTATTACCTTTAAAATGAGACCTTCTAGAGGTCTGTGAGTTGATAACTTTTCCCACAATAAACGGTTGAAATTGGGTCCATTTTACAAAAACGGGATAAACAAATAGAATTGTGCAATAACTATTCATAGCACATCGCCCACCTTGCGCACACTTTTTGAGTACGTGAAAACTCACACTTTCACGGCCTTAGTGAAACAATGAAGTGTTTAATTATTTGTTTATAATAATTTTAAAAAAAACGCATTTTTAGCCTTAAATTTGCTATAACTTTCAAACAAATTAACCGATTTTAATTTAACAGGTCTAGTTTGGAAGGCTTTTCAATGACAATTATTTGGTCTATGCAGCACTTTTCTCCATAACCTATAGTTTCCGAAATATAATCGAAAAATTGAAAAAATACGCTTTTTTTGCACAAAAACGTTGTTATAAACAATTTTCCAGACTTGAAAATCGTTGCATTTCACAAATTAGAACTTATTATGATATTACGCCCTCAAATCAGTCAAAAAATTGCAGCTACTCTTTTTTATCATTTTTTGATAATTTTCATGTCAGCCCGACCCGACTAAAGAGACTGTTTATTATTATACCTTAATACGTTTTTTTTCATGTAAAAATAAGTTTCCTGTTCACAAATGAATAATTTATTTATTCAATGTACAGGGTGTGCATCTAGAATATTTTTCAAAATTCAAATGTCAAATAGATAGGTATTACGTATTGTTCATCGAATAAAACATCAACATATATATATATATATATATATATATATATATATATATATATATATATATATATATATATATATATATATATATAATAATAATTTATTCAATCAATAATCATGTACAGAATCGATTACATTAACAGAAATAAGATTTTCAAGAAAATATAATACACCAAAAAAAAAACCAATGACTAATGAATGAATACAATACGAAATCTCAACTCAATTATATCAATTGCTACAAATAAATACTATTCGGCTCATGTAAGTTTTTCAAGGAACTTGATATATATATATATATATATATATATATATATATATATATATATATATATATATATATATATATATATATATATATATATATATATATATATATATATATTTATTTATTTATTTATTCGAATTGTTGTTGCCTGTGAACTATTTCTAATCTTCTGATAATTATTAGCAATAACAGGCTTGTTGAATCTTAAAAAACTCGATTTTATTGAAAAGTTGACGTTTCGCCACGACATTCGTGGCTTTATCAAAACTTTTGAAAAAATTGAAATTTCTTTGACATTTATTGATTTGAAAAAATTTGAATAGAAACAGACTACTCTGTTTCACTAAAATTTTTCGGCTTTGGCCATTCTTTGTTATTTATTACGTGCTATTCAGTCCAATATTAACATTCAAATCTGTTATTATTAGATGGTAAGGGAAACCACAGAAACCTTTACCCACGTAATGTTCGAAATAGGTTCAAATTATTTTGATTTTGAAGAGTCAAAGAATAGGGTACTATTTATCTTTTTTTCAAAGATTTCTCATTGCGGCTGTGGCCGTCTTCAGTTATTAATTACGTGCTATTTAGTCCAATATAAACAGACAGGTCTGTTGATATTAGATGGGAAGGGAACCACAGAAACCTTCACCCACGTAATGTACAAAATAGGTTTAAAATATTTGATTGTTGTCTTTAAAAAGACATTACTTGTAATTTTGGAGATCACATATTCTAAACTATACTTTCTTTTTAGAAAAATTGAAAATTCTAGATGTTAAATTTTGTCTAAGAAGATGAGTTGATATGATTAGAGTTTGTTTGTTGATTATTTTGTTTTGATTTATGTTGTTTTTCAGAAAAATGGAAGAATTAAATCTGCGTATATTGAACTCAAATGTTTGATATCTGTTCTATCATTTATGACTTTATTTAAAATTTTTTGAATATGTACCATTTCTAAAATTTCTCTGCGTTTTTGATCTTCTTCTATTTCTAAAATGTTTGTGCTATTAAAGTTGAAAGTATGATTCTCATTGTTTATATGTTTTATTAGTGCTGTGATTTGTGTTGAATCATACTTTCAACTTTAATAGCGCAACAATTTTCGAAATAGAAAAAGATCGAAAACGCAGAGAAATTTTAGAAATGGTACATATTCAAAAAAATTTAAATGAAGTCGTAAATGATAGAACAGATATTAAACATTTGAGTTCAATATACGCAGATTTAATTCTTTAATTTTTCTAAGAAACAACATAAATCAAAACAAAATAATCAACAAACAAACTCTAACCATATCAACTCATCTTCTTAGACAAAATCTAATTATCTAGAATTTTCAATTTTTCTTAAAAGAAAGTATAGTTTAGAACATGTGATCTCCAAAATTACAAATAATGTCTTTTTAAAGACAACAATCAAATATTTTAAACCTATTTTATACATTACGTGGGTGAAGGTTTCTGTGGTTTCCTTCCCATCTAATATCAACAGACCTGTCTGTTTATATTGGACCAAATAGCACGTAATTAATAACTGAAGACGGCCACAGCCGCAATGAGAAATTTTTGAAAAAAAGATAAATAGTACCCTATTCTTTGACTCTTCAAAATCAAAATAATTTGAACCTATTTCGAACATTACGTGGGTAAAGGTTTCTGTGGTTTCCCTTACCATCTAATAATAACAGATTTGAATGTTAATATTGGACTGAATAGCACGTAATAAATAACAAAGAACGACCACAGCCGACAAATTTTAGTGAAACAGAGTAGTCTGTTTCTATTCAAATTTTTTCAAATCAATAAATGTCAAAGAAATTTCAATTTTTTCAAAAGTTTTGATAAAGCTACGAATGTCGTGGCGAAACGTCAACTTTTTAATAAAATCGAGGTTTTTAAGATTCAACAAGCCTGTTATTGCTAATAATTATCAGAAGATTATATATATATATATATATATATATATATATATATAATATATATATATATATATATATATATATATTATATATATATATATTATATATATATATATATATATATATATATATATATATATATACAGGGCTATTCAAATTCGAGTATATGCATGGGGATTTCGATAACGGTAAGAGATAGAGGGATGGTCAAATGGGGGCAAAGTTGCATATTTTAGAGGTCAGTTATATGGATGAAAAAATCTGATCTAGCTCCTCTAGTTCTGGAGTTATATAGGAAAATTCGAAAATTTCTAAATCCTTTTTTTGCCTATATCTTTTTATTTAATGAATTGTTTTCAAAAACAATTGTCACTTTGCCATTGCCACTTTTTCTAAGCTATCTAAAATATCTGAATAAGAATTATATACAGGGGTGTCGTATAAATTGGGCCACCTCAACTTTCAATTTTCAAAAACGGACCTGTATTTTTTATTGCATTTTTTTGAATGCCAAGAGTCATGTTTTATATTGACGTAGTATTTTCATCTGAATTACAGAGTGTTCTGGAAATATTGAACTATTACCAGTAAAATCTCAACATTTTTTTAAAATTGCAGCTCTAATTAAATTTTCAGGATTTGGAAGATAATCAACATTATTCGACGAAAAATGTCTTTTTCTAGAATTCATCCACATTTCACTTCACGTAACCCATGATCAATGTACGAAAATGCGAAATTCTTCCTAGTACGTTTATGTGCATATAATCATTGTCCAAACAAAAAAATGTTGGACTGGCAATCTTCATATTACAGACACCAATTTGCAAATATTTCATTGTTAATTACTTTCCGAACTATCTACATTTTCAGCTAATTTATGGGCATTCTGTTGCTATATACAACAATTATGATTAAACTATTTGAATTCTCATAGTATGCTTTGGAAAATAAATATTTAGTTCACCTCACTTGTCATTATTTTGACAGTTTCTTGGAAATTACCGTTGGTATTTAATGAAAAATCTGTTAGTACTGAAAATGGGTTTCCCCATAGAGCAGAAAAGAGATATGATTAACGTTTTCTACAGAAATAGTAGGAGCATTCATCTTTCTGCTTGAATTTTTTTTATGGGGTACACTAAAAAATAGAATATATCAAAACGAAATTGAAAGTATAGAAGATTTAAGAATTAAAATCATGAACGCTTTGGCATCACTACGCCGAAGAGATATCTTCAGAGCGAATAATAACTTTAAAAAACGACTCTGTAAATGTCTGGAACGAGAAGATCGTCAATTCAAACATTTATTTCGATTATGATAACTTATAATGACTTATTTCAATTCTAGATAATAACTAAACATGTTCTTATGCGATAAGTTATAAAATATGAAAACCTATATGATCAAATACAATGTTATGTTTGTGAGTTCTCAGCAGAATACATACAACAGATCTTCCTCATACCTACTGAGGTTAATTAGAGTTGTTATGGTATTAAAAAATGATGAGATATCACTAGTATTAGTTCAGTATTCACAAACCACTTTATGATTTATATAAAAATAAAACGCCAATATGAAACATAATTATATAGGTAGTTCGAAAAGTAACAATGAAATATTTCCAAATTGGTGTCGAGTATGAAGATTGCCATTGGAAGATTATTTTGTTTGGTCATTGATTATATGCACATAAATGTACGTACTGGGAAGAATTTCACATTTTCGTATATTGATCATGGGTTGCGTGAACTGAAATGTGGATGAATTCTCGAAGAAGACATTTTTCGTCGAATAATGTTGATTATCTTCCAAATACTAGGCATTTTATACCTTATTCTATGATATTTATTTAATTAGAGCTGGAATTTTAAAAAAATTTAGAAATTTTACTGGTAATAGTTCAATATTTTCAGAACACTCTGTAATTCAGATGAAAATACTACGTCAATATAAAACATGACTCTTGGCATTTAAAAAATGCAATAAAAAATACAGGTCCGTATTTGAAAATTGAAAGTTGAGGGTGGCCCAATTTATACGACACCCTGTATATAATTTTTATTCAGACATTTAGATAGCTTAGAAAAAGTGGCAATGGCAAAGTGACAATTGTTTTGAAAACAATTCATTAAATAAAAAGATATAGGCAAAAAAAGGATTTCGAAATTTTCGAATTTTCCTATATAACTCCAGAACTAAAGGAGCTAGATCAGATTTTTTTTATCCATATAACTGACCTCTGAAATATGCTACTTTGCCCCCATTTAACCATCCCTCTATCTCTTACCGTTATCGAAATCCCCATGCACTCGAATTTGAATAGCCCTGTATATACAGGGGTGCCTACCGAATAAAAAATTTTAAAATTCAAGAGTTGGACCGATAGGTAATACGTATTCTTTTTTGAATAATTTAAGCTCTCTATAAATATTTCACATGATTAATAAAAATGAATAATTTATTAATTCAATGTACAGGGGTGTTCCACCGAATAAAATAACAATTGTGTGATATATAGTTATAACGTATTTTTCAATCTATAATTTATATACTTAATGTATAGGAGGAGCATCCAGAATATTTTTTCAAATTCAAATGTCAGATGGGTATTATGTCACGTTTATCAAATGATGGTTGTTAGGTATAGAAACATCAGGTTTCATTTCTCACTGAATTCAAATTAATCTAAAGCTTTCATCATCCTTTTTTTGTCACTTGTGATATACAAACTTCAAAAAATGCACCGATAGGTAATAAGTATTTTTTTATGTATAATATAAACCCTTTGTAAATGTTTTTCATGACTCGTAATTGAATAATTTATTTATTTAATGTACAATGGTGTTCCACCGAATACAATTTCGAATATGTGATATATAGTTATTAGGTACGTATTTTTGAATCAATAATTTATATACTTAAGGTACAGGAGATGCATCCAGAATATTTTTCAAAAATGTCAGATAGGCATTACGTAACGTTTATCGAATAAAAGTTGTTAGGTAATGAAACATCAGGTATTATCACTGAATTCAAATTAATCTAAAGCTTTCATCATCGGTCGTTTGTTAAATGTCTCTAGTGATATACAAACATTAGGAAAGGATACAAAAACTTATAATGAGGTTGGGAGTCGATTGAAGTTACTTTGGGGGGTATTTTATTTCAATTTTTTTGTCTAAGAAGACCAGTTTCAGAAATATTCAGATTTTTATTATTTTATGTAGACCTGGAAAAATTTTATTCAAAGTTAGACTTTTTTCATAATGGAGATGTGAATTGTATATTAGGGTGTTGATATCATAATATGTTATGGAACGTCAGAAGGACACTATGGTGTCTCAGAGACCCTACAGAAACGTTATTTTTACTCTAAAATGTACCGTTTCTGAGATTTTTATACTTTTATGTAGAATTAGACAAATTTCGTTCATGGCTGGACAAACACAGATCGGGAAAGCAGCCAATCTCTATGCAGCAATTTATAATATGAGTTATATACTTATCACTGTAAGGACTGCAATATTTTAGCATAAGTGGCGATATTTCATCTACCGCAGTGGCATTGGTTTTTATATTTTTTAAAATTCTATGAACTGTAGAGATGTCTGCTAGATTAAAATTTAATTTAAAATTATCGTTGTAAGAATTATTGACATAGTCGCTAATTTTATTTGTGCAGTCTGATTGGCTCTGTAAATAGGTAGCAAAATAGTTATTGATATCATTAGGATTTTCAAATTTTGAGGTACCTATTTCATATTTTTTGTTACTACAAACATTGAAGCTCTTTAGGGGTGTCCAAGATTTTTTTGAATTGCATCTCAACGAGTCTAAGTATTTCTTTTTTTCTTTTGTTATTGCAGCCATTGTGAAATTTCTTAAATTTTTGTATGTTACCCAGTCCAAATGAAGTTGTGTTCTTTTAAATTTTTTCAATGCTTCATCCCTTTGCTTCATAAATATTTTTAAATTCTGTTTAATCCATGGAGCCTTAGGTTTAGTTATAAGAGACTCTTTAACAGGTGCGTGGTGGTCAAATAGGGTTAAAATCAAACAGTTAAGTATAAGTATTTTTTGGTCAATGTTACTAGCATATTATATATCATCCCACGGTAAGCCCCTCATATCAGTTAAAAAATTATTTAAATTAAAATTTTTAAAAGATCGGTGTTTAATAATTTCTGGTATTTTCATAGTTCATGTTAAATTAAGATCACAGTAAATTAATTCATGATCAGAAATATTGCCGGAGGGTATCACTTCAGATTTCACTACCAACGAGTTGTTTGTGACAAAAATCACATGAATCAGTGAACTAACAGTGTCAGTAATGCGCGCGGGCCTGCGCGCATGATCTGCAAAAAGTTATAGTTTTCAAATGAGGGTACTAGTGGGATTAAATAAATTCATGTTAAAATCACCCAAATGAAAAATTTCATCGACAGTGGGATAAAGATAAAAAAAAATATTATCAAAATCAGAAATCAATAGATTAAAGTTCAATTTCGGCTGTTCATAAAAAACACAAATTGCATTTCTCTCATTAGAAATGACTATTTTAAATATTGAATGTTCAAGCTTAGCATTCACTCGAAAATCAAAAGTTACCATCTCCAAGGTAATATTAGTTCTGACATATGCCGCAACACCTCCACCTCTGCCAATTCGATCTCTCCTAATTAGCCGGTAATCAGGTATATTGAAGTATTCTCAATCATCATTCTGACTAAGCCAAGTTTCAGAAAGAAGCAAAACATCGAAATGATTTACTCCAATAAGAGATTTGAACTCATTAAAATGAGTAAAAAGAGACCGCACATTTGAATGTCCAAGTTTAAATTTCTGTATTAGAGTCACCATAGTGTGAAATTTATCAAAGAGAAAAGTATAATAAACGAAAAGAATATCAAACAAACAAAATATATCTATAGAAAAACGCTAATAAACGACGCTAAAATTTGCCTTCCAACTGTAATATCAGTAATTAGCAATGAAATACCAAAGTACATGTTTTATCGCTCTTTAAATTGATATAAGAAACAAATAGAGAAACCAATAAACCAAAACCACTTCTGCATTAAAAAAAAAATAAACCGAAATGAAAACAGAAATATGAAGTAACGAACAAATATAATCACATTTGAAAGGTGATCCAAGGCAAAAAATAGATTGAATTAGGGGTTTAAACTGCTTACAGATCCAGCTAATTCCATTAGAACATAGCAACTAGACAGGAATTTTTATTTTGTCGATATCTGACTCCTCCGAAATTCGATGCACAATATTATTATGCTTAGCATATATGTTTCCAGTAAGCACCCACGCATTTTTATATGAAAACTCACGCACTGCTCGATTAAGCAAAAACAAGCGAGTTTTTGTTAAATCTTGTTTAACGGAAATACCGAAATTCTCTAAATATTTTTTGTTTTTGAGCACCGATAATCCTGTTACGTCCGTCGTAAACCGCACTAACATTGCAGGAGGTGTGCTATCTGGTGTTTTATCAGGCACGCGGTGACATTTTTTAATATCGATGCTTTGCATATTTATCTTCATTCTGTTAGTAAACAAGCCAATATCTTTGGCCCGAATATTTTCACCATTTTCAACCGCTATTTCTTGGATGCGCATATTCATATTACGCACTGATTGTTCCTGCGCTTCAATGGATCCACGCAAGCTGATATTTTCCTCTTTAAGCTCTTTAGTAAAGCTTTCCAGGGCTTTCATTTTCTCTCCTTGGGCATGTTGTCGTTCTTCTTATTTCCTCCCGACACCAGCTGCCACCTTCTCTATAATTTTATTGTAGAAATTTGTCATTGAAGGTACTGGTTATGATCGACTTAATTTCCCGCAGATCCGTAGTTGATAGGCCCATGGCAAATGGCGGAGAGTAGCAAAACAAATGAGCAACAAATTACTGAGAAACTCACTCAAGTAAGTAGTTTAGTATATACTGGAAGTATCACTGCCACTAACTAAACTCTATAACACAATACTAAACTTTATAAACACTAAGTTTCTATATATTTCGTAGAAACTTTGACGAGCAAATTTCACACGACTCTAATCCTGCAACGCCATCTGTATATACCAAAATATTTCAGTTCCCGGGTGCCCCATTTCTATATATCATATAATTTCAACCTCCTGAACACACATGAAGACTCCTGGGGGTTCACACGAAGACTCCTGGAGCCCCGGTGCCCCCATGAAGAATTCCTGAGAGTCTCATAAAAAATTTCAGTCCTCTGGGCCCCCATACGTATTCTCATACCTATATTTCAAGTTAGTCGCGCATGCGCAGAAATTACATTTTGGACATTTAAACAAAAGATGAAGTGGTCTGAAACACTTATAGTTCCTCTTCTCTATCTGATTCGAGTTCTTCTTGGTTAAATACAGTATGATGATAACAAATAACAATAATTCAATCTGTACGATCAATAATAACTCACTTCAATTTGCACAAAAGAGCTGAAAATTCTCTATAAGTCATAAAGTGGGCAAACATATTGCACATGCATTCGATTTAATGCCTTCCTTGAAGCTACTGCTTATTGAAAGTACGAAATTGATTGATATTCAGAAACTTGTGTTTGTCCATTTGATTGATTTTGTTCAATATCGCAAATACTATACTTCCCAAATTCATACTACTACTATTTATGCCAGTATCAAGAAACACTTTCTTGAGTTGGATTTGAAGTACCCAAATATAATGATCTATCTTCTTTGATTCGAATTCAGCATGTATAGTTGACCTAATTGAATCCGACGAATTGGTTCGGACAGATTAAAAAGTTAAAACTAATACTAATACTAGCCAAGTGCTGCCGAATGTTGATTTTTCTTTCGAAAAGTCTTCTATAATATTGGGCTAATTAAATACTAAAATATTCGGGCCAACTTGACAGCAGCCCAAAAAAGTCAGCAAATTTGAATAACAATCGAAAACTATCTAAATATAGCCAATTGCTGGGGTATACTCTTAGATATTCCGTGAAATTCCTGCAGTTTTGCGAAAAATCTAATGATAGCTTATGAAAAATCTCCAACAATTATCTAAAATTCCAGGTAATTTCTGACCTAACGAAGTTAATTGAGTGAACGTAATATTTGTGTTACTCATTCCGTGTTAGATAACTTTTCAAATTCATTCATTTATTCCTCTCATTCTTCTCTATGAAAACAAGGTCCTTTATATTCATGTAATGAGATCAAACTTTGTTATAGAAACATGATATAACATTCACTTCTACTTATTACTCTTATGATATTATTTGACGTTCACAAAAATAAAAGCACCAACTCAGATATTAGGTGTTTCAAAGCAAATATTCAATTTTTCTTTCATTCCATACAATTCACTGCTCTAGGTACTACTAAACATTGCATAGCTCCCATCAAAACTATAAGTTAAAAGTGGTTCAGTTGAAGTAATTTGAAGATAATAATTATTCATTTATGTGAATAGTATATTTCATTAGTTCTACAAAATTGATCGTAAAAATTGAAGAAAAATAAGTTTAATTGAAAATGAATTTAAAAAAAATTAAGTAATATTAATTTTTCATGAAAATGTGTTACTAATTGATTCAAAACAATAATTACTGAATTTTTTCCATATTGAACAGAAAACATTTAAACATTTATCATGAAAATAATTTTTTTCTTGTACTTATTACTAAAGTGCAATTTTGTGTTTCACAAAGTCTTTAAAATGATATTTTTCAGTTAGCAACACTTTTACATTTTAACAACACTTTTCCACGTTAGCAACACTTTTTCATGTTAACAAAACTTTTTCATGTTAGCAACCAAAACATAAGATGTGAACCTGTTTTTTTATTTTTAACCTATATTTTTTGTTTTCATTAACATTAAAATTAGAAATACATTTTGTTAAGTGAGAAAAATTTAACCCAGAGACCGCTTGCGATTCAGTTGAAGTGCATGTTATAAGATTGACAAAGTGAATTTTTTCTTCTCTTGATTCCGTATTATCTTGAAATAAAAGGTTCTCTAGAAGTAGAAGATGAAGATGCATCGTTTTTGAAATTTGATTTGAAATTTTATTATTAATGCTTTCGTGGTACGATTCAGCGATGGCACTAGAGCGCCAACCATCATGAGGCTTTGAGGTGTGTATGTCGCCTCCATGGTCAGCCAGAAAAGTGGCTGACGTTTTTCTTATGCAGAGCCTGTTTACAGATGAGCTTCTTCTAATCTTAAATATTGAGCACTTCTCATTAGGATACTGTAAAACATGTTAATTCCCACAAGTTCGTTTATGCTTATACCCTTTCGATATCATAAAACACTATTAGTTTTTTGTACTTTATATCGAAGTCACATATGGTGCCCTCGAATTTACCTCTAACTCTTAAGATTATGTCATCAGCATATCTTACACATTCAAAGCCAAGCTCCATAATCCTGCGTAGTACTTCAGTCGCTACGAGGCTCCATAGGAGGCGAGATATTGCTCCACCTTGAGGTGTTCCGCGAATGGCTTTGACAGAGATAGATTATTTACTTACCAATGTCTCAGCTATCCTCGTCCTCAATCCTTCATACATCCATTTTATAATGGTATCATTCACCCGTCGCCTTTCTCTAGCGTTTCTCTAACAGAAACGTGTATTGTGTTGTCACAGGTCCCAGATATGTCCAGAAAATCAAACATTGCAATTTTTTTGTAATTCAGAGTTTTCATCTATGCATCAGGCAGCAGTCTCTGTTGATGGTTTCGACCAGTAGGCATGCTGACATTTGTGAGTTAGTGAATTCTCCATATTTTCCGTTCCTATGTAGCTATTCACTACTTTCTTCATCGTTGTGAAGTAAATATTATGAAGAGCACATGGTCTATGAGATCGAGGGTAAGTCTCGCGTTTTTGTTTTTTTCTCTGTTTTTGAAATAAAGGTTACCGTTGCCCATTTCAATTTTATAGGTGTTTAACTCAGTGCTAACCAGATTCTTATAATCATCCACACATGGAGAAGAATCTCTTTCGCTCTCTTCTACAAGAGTACCGAAAACACCCCTGAGGATTTATACGGCTGAGTATTATCCATTCAATGCGTTGCCTTATGGATATTTTCCTAGCACTATCCCAATCAAGCCTCCATTATTGCCACACTAAACCACTCTAGTCCCTTCTCCAAATCGTCATGTGGGTGCTTTATCCCAATTATTTAGATCTATTGTAGATTTTCCAATTAATGAGACCTGTGAAGAGACTAATACGTCTTTTTAGGATTTTGCATTGAGTGCGTTTAGGTGGTATTTCCTTTTACCTTGAACTTGATAATCCTATGATCAGAGAGTGATGGTTCATCTATAACCCTACAGAAAGTGATGTTTTTCATGGCAACAACATTAGCAATTGTTACTTGAAAGCTCTATTTTCTTGCACTCGTAATAAAAGTGAGTGCTTTTGGATGATAGATATTCAAGTAAGCTCTTGTGTTATTTTTCGTACTGCCCCAAACAATATTTTGCGCCTTGGCATCAGAGCCCATTATGATTGGTAGCCGTTCGCTGTTGCAATATTGTACTAATTCATGTGGATCTTCTGATGTTGTTATTAGCCTATGTTCGATGCATGCGGATGAAATGACAATGTCTCGGTTAACGCAACCAACATAGAGGTGTACCATGATTGAGATCAGGCCCCGAAACATGTAATCTGAGATACAAATATACTCAATGATTTTTCTTATGAGCACGTGGAGATACTTGCCTACCGTCATAAATGGAGCACCCTTCGTCTGATGCAGGTTCCCTTGTGATACCCTCGTGAAGATGAATAACAATTATATGGGGTGAGAGAAGCTGGTCATCTAGCCTCTATATATATACCTCCTCATTTTCTCCTGTCTTTCCTTGGATAAGATGTGTTATTTTCGGTTCCAAGCAGGTCTAGAGATCTATGGTCAGACTCTTAACCACCTCTCAGGGTGCAGAGGAAGTCTCTACCTCCCTATGTAGGCTTTTCTTCTTTCTTAGATTCAAGATAGGAATGAACCCGAAATGAACATTTAGATGACATCTCTCTGCCTTCAGAGATTTCTCCGATTAGTGATCAGTACTAATCGTGAGGATTGTTTCATTTTCCTCCTTTCTGAAGTGCAAAATCTTCAATGTCCTAGTATTGAGGTTAGAATTCCGAAACTCAATCAGTCGAAGGATATTCTCCGACGCCATACCAAGATCTCTTGGGAGAATACCATTATGTTCGTAGGCTTTGGGATTTCATCTCCACTCAGCGCTACCAATTCGGGCACTTCGAAACTTCAATTCCGGCAATGGCTTCATCAGTCAATCCGATGATCTTTGATATCCACAGTTCATCAACATCATTTCACAGCGTGAATATACGAATTCTCTTCTCTTTGCCTTGGCGCATCTCCTCCACCAGAATATTTTCAAAGTAATGAGTGTTGCTCGGCTTCCACGATAGCCCTAAGGTATTTCTTGGGCATCATTTCCGATCTGGTCACCTTTCCTGCTACAACAGCTGTTTCATAACCAGACTCTTGCCTGGTTTTTGTTGCAGATGTTTTCTGTTTTCTTGGTGAAGGTCACAGAGGAGGTGTACCATGCTACGGGTATCTCTTTCCATGCGCTGTTTCCGTCTCCTTGTTAGCCTTTTCAGGTTTCTGCTCTATATGGAGGGCTCGCGGAGGTACTTTCGCGTCCCTGATTTCCCTTTCTCACTGGGTCGTCTCGGCCGCCCGGTTCTCTCAATTTGAGCAGACCAAAATGCAAACGTTTTTTCTTTGGTCATCTGACCTTATTTTCCTTTGACCCGGATGAAAAACTGGAGGCTCGCTTCACTCCTTTTTCAGTGATTTCTATTTTTTTAACGTTTTTTCAATAACTCTTTAACCATCAAAGTGTATTTTCAAACTCAATATAAGGCATCTTTTTTAATTCTTTCTAGGTTCAAATATTCTTCGATGGGCCTTAAAACACTCACAAAAAATTAAAGGAACTGCTACGAAGTAAAATTAACGCGAAAGAGTGGAAAATAAAGAAAACACAAAAATAATAGATTAAATGTAAGAAGCAGACCACCTTAAAATTTTTAAATTTTGTTCAATATTTCAATCCCTTCGTAAGTTTCCTTGAAAAGTATGCTAACATTTGTTGGCAGAAACATTCTGCCATTTTGTACTAGAACCTAGTGCACATTATTTCTTTACAAAAATTGAAGTAATTGATATCACAGTATGAGTTATTACCAAACAGTTACAACACAATATGTTTTTACTTGCGGTTACTATTAAAACCACTTCAAAACCTACAGCACATGTACTGGTGTATACCATATACATATATAAATAGTCGGTTCACACTCACGAAACGAGAACATCGTTTAGAGCATGAATATTCATTTTCTTTCTTATAAAATATTATATAGGCAACACATAACGCAGAGTGTTGAGATGAAGTATTTATCCTGAAAGGGTGAATGTATTTCGAACTATTCAAAGCAAATTTACTTCCAATATTTACTGTTTTTTTTCAGTAGGTATAAAATTTTTATTTTTACTGATGTTGTATTTATAGTTAGTAATTTTCAAGTTTGAGATAACTCTAGCATTAGCAATAAATAATGAAATGGGCAGCAAAGAACGCTTTGTTTAGAATAATTGTACTTTCAACGTTTACATTTGAAAGATGCGTATGATTCTCTATGTTCATTGAAGTAGTTAATTCACTGGTAAGAGAAATGCTGATTAAGACAAGTTTCAAATGGAATATAGAATTCAAATACAATTTTTTTGGGTACAATATTATGCTGAATAAGCTCGATTATAATTCAAACTCCATTAAACTAACTCAAAATAAATTTCTTTTGCAGCAACTGAAGGACGAAATTAAAGGTTCTGGAACATCAATATCTAGGCGGTTTTATATTACGGAAGAAGACCTCAAACCTCATACAGAAAAAAAATAAAATATGAGAGAGGGTTAAAAAGGATATAAGACTATCTTGAATAATGTAATGTGTAAATAAAATTATTATAAATCAAATAAACTATATAAGGTTCTACTACATTATTTTCTTTACTGATTCTGAACAATGAAAGAATGAGTACTTAGTAGAAACAGAAGGTATGATTTCGAAGATACAAGTTAATTTTTTTTTAACTTGAAGTGTGAAAACTGGTATGAAAACCCTGTAATTATTTCATTGCAAGTTTTCAAACTGCTCAGAAATTTCCAAAATTTCCTGTCATTAATATTCTAATTATTTTAATACTCTGTAAATTGAAAGGCAAAATATGGAATTATATATAGGTATATAAAATTAATTACGAAAATCTCATATATCATGTTCATGTTGGCAAAGGCCTCAAGATAGTCGATGAAGAAAGTTGATTATTAATGAAATTCAATTGAGGCAGATGAAGTCAGTGATAGACTTTTTGATAGATTGTTCATGACATCTGATGATTGACGATGATAATAGATGATGGCTGGTCCATTTTTTCCTTTTTAGATTTGAAGACCCAAGTGTGTATCTCTGCGTCGTTTTTTTCTAAAAGCAAGTTAACATACCTGATGACTGCCCGTGGCATTCTCTGCCGACGGTAAGAATGTTCGCTTCATTCCGGGTAGATTCGCTGTTGAAAAATGCTCATCACTCCGACATCGAGATCCAACATTCGTCTTCACATTCGTCTGCAAAGAGCACAATTCGTGTTCGAATCTAGGTGATTATCTTCCTTCCCACCGTGCCGATTCTCTGTTGGGCACTGCTCCTTACTATCAAACTGTTGAAGAACTTGTCTGATGGACTAACATCTCTGCCCATATAGATTCAACTTCACACCTCGTCGTCTTCAGTCTCGCTTGCTCTCGATTTCATCGCCTCCCCAGGGCGATACTGCTCTCTCGGTGGTCTGGTCTGGTCTCGAATAATTGGTCCAGAAAGGTTAGCGATGATGACCAATGATGAGAGTAAAAAAAACCTATTGAAAATATTAAATTTCTTACAAGGAAAGATTGCTCGCTCGTACACACATAATTTTAAGAAGAAAATAAAATTACTATGAATCTTGAGAATATAGATAGATTTTATCAGTGACGAAGAAGAACTGAAAGAGGAAACTAGAAGGAATAGAAAAGTCCAACGAATGAAATTTTTGGATATTTTTATACTTATAATACATTTGTATTATTTATTCAACTATTATGATGACTACAGAATCCTAACTATTTGGACAGAACTATATTTTTTGTATAAGATAAGCATCAGGATTCTTACCTCTGCTTCTGCAGTAAATAATCCTACTTCAATATCTTCATTTTAGTCATTCTTCAAAAAGTCAGTTGTAAAATTTGATGATTGAACATTAAGAATAGTGAATATTTCAGTGGACCAGTTTAGTGTATATTTTTATTAGATCTACCTTTCAGTTTCAAAATTCTTACATGAAGTTATCATCCACTCTGCTTCAAATGGCTCTAGACTGCGTTCAAGAAACTCTTGTTCTTCTTTAACGATGCTGGGTTTCATTTGAATAGTCGATGTTATATATTGTTAAATTTATTGACACTATCATGAAGAATATTAATCCGATGATAATTTTCATTTTAATCAAATTCTTTTCTCCTTCAAGTTTTCAAAATTCAATTGAGTCGTTTCATAATGGACGCTTTTTGGCAATGACAGAACAATAATCGTAGATTTTATAATAACTCATCAATATTTGTAAACGCTTATTATACAATTATTTTCTTTGATCAGTTTCATTAGTTTTGTGTCTAGTAATTCTTTTGTAAATTTTTGTCTATTTTTCTACATTTTGCATGAGCAAACTCGAAGAAGTAATTTGTGACAGTAAGAATGTACTTAAATCTTTTCGTTTGCTCTGGAGTAATGACATATTTCAAATAAGTAAGTGAGTCTTGTACGAAAATAATTAAACCTACTTATTTTAGTTCGTTGAAAAATTGTCACTCAGTATTTGTGGGGAAATTGTTGTTTCTCATTTTATAATTCCTGCTGAGATATCAACAACAAACGTAGTTGATCAGATGATTTGTTGAAATCGTTTCAATAATAATGAAAATTTCATTAGTGTGACTGATGATGCTTCCTGCTGAGAGGCTAACACATTCGATCACATAATTCGTTAGAATCATTCCAATAAAGTGACTCCTTAGGTATATTATTCACTTCTTTCATTTCTTCTATACCAAATGAAAGAGATGGATATAATATTATACCATTGATGTGTTTATTACATTGACAATATCGTCTTTGAGTTTTCTTTCCTAGAATTTATCTTTCTAAGCTTCTGAATAATCTGAAGTTCAATTATCTGGTGCTTCAGTGAATAGAGTTATTCATAAAGACTAAATTTTTCCTTGTGAGATTCATTATTCAAACCGAGAGTCATAATGAAATGAATATTAGTTTCACCTATTATTGTAGTCGAGGAACTTTAGACATTCAGCTCGGACTCCGGAAAAGTTTCTCCGGTTTTCAAAAATTTTTTTTAATCGTTTCCAAGTTGAATTTGAAACGAAGTCTACCCCCTGAGAACACTTGCTTTATTTGGAAAATTTTTTTTCGAAATTGTTTTATTGTATTAATATTTCATTTCAACAGTAAATTCACGTAGTTGGTGTTTTTGAGGATAGTGGATGTAATATTGCTAAGGAAAATAGAGAATAGGCGGTAACTTATACTATATTTTTAGTTTATCATCAAAAGTCTTTTTATTTCGAAACTTTTCGTACAGGAAATGAAGCATTTTGGCTCGCAATTTTTTCGTCCAGCATGGAATTACGTGAAATTTTCACAGAAGATATGGAATAGCCCAAGGATCATTTTCTACATCATGCCGGTGTACGCTAAAATCTTGGGGGTGGTTTCCACCTCATCTCGGGGGTGGAAATTTTTCCAAACATTTTAACTGTAGGAATCGATGAAAAAAGTAATTCTGAGAAAAAAAATGATTCTTATGTTTTCTTCGTAAAACTAATAATTTTTGAGTTATTCGCGGTTGAAAGTAACAGTTTTTCGTCGAAAAAATCGATGTTTTTGAAAGGTTTTTGCGAATAGCTCGAAATATATGCATTTTATCAAAAAAACTGTGGAAACCAAAATTGTAGCTTAAAAAAAACAAAATCATTTTTTAATTATTTTTCTACGACCAATACATGTACATATCAATACGGCATGTTGATGCTTCACTTTTTTTGCCAAGAGTATAACTTGAAAGATTCAAAGTCGAATAACTGGAAAAATTTGCATTTTGCGAAGAAAACTTATTCAATCTTTTCTCAAGTATTTAATTAGACCTTTCAAGCAACAATTTCAAGCATGAAAATTGAGGGACTTATGATCAAAACAAGGTAGGTAACTACTTTTTTCTACGAAAAAATCAGTGAAAACAACCCCCAACTAACCCCCTAATTAAAATTAATCCTTACCCTTCTGCAGTTCTCTTAATATATGTATTTTCAATACAGTCAAGAAGTTTGAGCAATTAGAATGCCTTATTTAAGAAAAACTGGTGTTTAAAGAGAGAACGATTATGTGCGATTTCGTATTTTTCACCCTTCTCTTTAAAATATCTCCGAAATTACTGGAGATACTAAAAAAATAATTAAGCACTAACTTGTAGCTTTTTTAACGGCTCAAACTTTCTCGTGCAGAGATTTTCTTAGTAGTGAATATTTGGTGAGATATAGCCAATTAAAACCTCTATTTACGAGCGAACACCACCTTATTCGAGCCCTTTAAACTCACCCCATTTGAAGACTAAGGGATTTTTAGGAATTTAATTAACATAGTCTTATAGCTCTTGAAAAGCCCTACAAAATGGTTCTTGAAAAAACTTTCTATCACTAGAAATGAAGGAGCTATGTTTAAAAAACTAATAAATTTTTTTCGAAACATTCGAATAGCATGGTTTGGAGCTACAAGAAATAAAGTTCATAAAATGACAAAACCTTGCAATTCTTTCGTCCAGCATCGATTTAAATAAAAATTTGAAATTAGGCTCATTTAACCCTCAAGTTCATTTTCTACATCGTGCCGTTGTACGCTTTTGTTTTTAAGGGGGAAAACTACCCCTAATTGTAAGAAGTTATGAAATAACGTTGTAAACCTTAAGATGGGTAAAATTTGGTTTGGATTAGTTGAATAATGATTGTTTCATGCTTTGCAATGCAATTTCTAATGTTTCAACCCTTAGAAATTCACCCTTGTTGGAAATTAATGTAAAAAGAAAGTATTTATTTTGAACAATGATTTCATCTTGCATCGATTTGCACCAAACTTTGAAATTAGGCTCATCTCATCCTCGTTTCAAATTTCATATCTCATGGGCTCTGTTTATTTTTCAAGAGTGAAAACTACCGCTAAATGTCAAAAATTATAAAATAACGTTTTAAACCTAAAGATGAGTAAAATTTGGATAAGTTGAATAATGATTGCTTTGGAATACAATTTCTAATGTTTCAACCCTTGAAAATCAACCCTTGTCAGAGCTTGATATAAAAAAAATTATTCATCCTGAAAAAAGATTAATGATCCTAAAGCATAAGACAATCATTGCTCTACGAATTCAAACAAAATTTCACGCATAATAAGGGTTTGCAATGTTATTTCATAATTTTTTGCAATAAAGGGTAGTTTTCACTTCTAAAAATAAACGACGCCCATGAGCATTATATAAAATATGAAGTACAGGGTGAGATGAGCCTGATCCCAAATCTGTATGTGAATCGATGAAAGACGAAATCCTTTTTTCAAGATAAATAAATTTTTATATCAAGCTTTAGCAAGGGTGGATATTTAAGTTGAAACATAATAAATTGTATTCCAAAGCATGGAACAATCACGATTCAGCTAATTAAAACCAAATTTCACCTTTCTCAACGTTTACAACTTGAATTGACTGCTAAAAAAAATTGTAATACAATGAAAAAATTTCGAAAAAGCTTTTTCAAAAAAAAAGCAAGTGTTCATAGGTGGTAGACTTTGTTTCAAGTTCCTCGACTATTGGAAAAGTATCAGATTCTAAATCATGTATAATTTTATATTTATAATGAGAATATTTTGTTTCTAACCTGCAAGAATTCGGAAACAATTTTCGCTCAGTGTAGATAGTATTTATTTAGGTTATCTTGTAAGATACATTGATTGATTCAATTTCTTCATAAAATAATTGATTCAAATTTCTAAATCGATATTTGTTACTATAACAAAATTATTTTATGTGGTGCTCTCACTTTAGCTACAATGCGTCCATGGCTTAACTGCCATGCGGAGCCTTATTTTCGGCGTTAAATTAAAATTATAAAAATATGAGAACAGTTGGTTTTTTTTCATGAGGAATTTCTTCATCTTTGAGGATCTTTTCTTAAAATCTCTCGAATATCAATATTTTATGAGAACAAAATGCTATCTTTTGTTCATCTTAATTTGTTTATAACAATTGCAATTGTTTATATGCTAATTAATTCACGAGATACATTTTTGCAGACGTAATTTCAAATCGAATGAACTATCGCTCATATCAAGAATTAACACGTTTTTGAACTTGCTGACTAGCCTACATCTCATTCGTACTATCTTGAAAGATGTGTAATGATTCAAATGTGTTTCTTTTCTAACAATATTGATAATATTTCATGGCCTTTTTACATTTCATTCCAATTATTGCCATTCATGGTGTAGCAATTTAGTTAGCACATAAAGGAGGGTCGGAATCAAACTCACTGATTCTCTGGGGAGAGCTTCAAACTTCCTTTATTTCTTCTTTGTGACTGGTACAATTCTTTCTAGGTTCTAGTTGACAACAAATATTGTGCGTGTACACTAGTGATAAGAGATGATTTGGATAACTATAATTTCCACAAACTTGTGCGTAGGTATAAAGGCGAGAGTAATTCTACGAGACTTAAACTTTTCGTTGAGAGTATTAGATTTGAGAGCGTTTGCTGCTGTGTATTATAAGCGAGTGATTTTCTCCGTACCTAATGCGTAACATCTGCTAATACCTTTTTTTGAGAAAGAGAGAGAGTAAGTAATGTTAAATATGCGCATTATGCAGAATTTGATTATCGAATTTTATATTAATTAAATTGAGAATAATAAGGAATTGTTCGAGCGAAACTCGAACATCCTCCCCCGCAGCTGAATATAAATCAATCTTTCATAGGCAGCGGACAAACCTTTGAAATAGGTCTAGTGAAAATTCCGTCAACTGTTCTGATTTTAACAAGTCGAACCTTATTGTCGGGACCTGGGATCACTTCTAAAATTCTAGCCTTTGGCCAATTTGAAGGAGGCGCATTTTCTTTTTTCAATAAGACTAAATCATTTATCTCTAAGTTAGGTAATGGTTTCAACCATTTGGGTCTATTTTGTAAAATATGTAGGTATTCAGTGGACCACCTACGCCAGAATTCTTGCTGTAATCTGGTGCAGTATTCCCAACGAGATAATCTATTTGCTGCGGTGTCAGTAAGACCTTTTTCAGGGTAAGACGTTAAGGGAGCTCCAATCAAAAAATGGCCTGGAGTTAAACAATTCAAATCTGCAGGGTCATTAGAAAGAGGACAAAGTGGGCGAGAATTCAAAATTGCTTCTATTTGAGTAAGAACAGTAGTTAACTCTTCGAAAGTTAGTATTGAATTTCCCAATATTCGATATAAATGAAACTTAGTGCTCTTAATTGCTGCTTCCCAGAGTCCTCCCCAATGCGGACTTCTGGGAGGTATAAATTTCCATGCAATTTCTTTACTTGCAAGAAACGTTTCTACTGAGCCTACAATTTCTGGATTTCTAAAACATTCATATAGTTCTCTCAATTTATTTCTCGCACCTAGAAAATTAGTTGCGTTATCACTGAATATAGTTGTTGGACATCCTCTGCGAGAAATAAAACGCTTCAGAGTTGCTAAAAATGCCTCAGTCGAAAGATCACTGACCAGCTCGATGTGGACCGATTTGGTTGCCATACAAACGAATATGCAAATATAACATTTAGTGGAAGATGCTTTGCGCAGTTTAGAGCTCTTTATCATAAACGGTCCCCCATAGTCCAAACCAACATTTGAAAAGACCCTGGAAACAGAAATTCTCTCTTTGGGTAAATCTGCCATTATCTGTTCTGCGTTATTGGCTCGAAATCGGTAGCAAGACCAACAATTTTTGATTATTTTCTTGATTTGCTTGAGTCCATTCAAAGGCCAAAACCTTAAACGCATATTTGACAGAACTGTTTGCGAACCAGCATGGAGTAATTTCAGATGTTCTGCCACTAACATCAATTTCACTATATGATTATTGGAGGGCAATAATAAAGGATGCTTTTGTGCGTAAGGTATATCTGCTCTAGATAACCGCCCACCTACTCTAATTAATCCAGAATCATCTAAGAAAGGATATAATTTCAGAATACTTTTATCTTTTATGTAATTTTGAGATTTAATGCTAGAAATTAAATCGGGAAAATATTTATTTTGTAAATATTTAACAATAACGTGTAACGAGTCAGATAACTCTTCACTCTTCAAGGGTCCAATGGTTTTATTCCTTGAACGAGTATTATGAACAAATCTTAAACAAAAGGCAATTGTTCGTTGAAACCTGACAAAAGATGAAAACTTAGAAGCAGTAACATCCAAATCTCCATCATGGGTTTTAATGTGTAAGGTTATTTTTCTTTCCTCAGGGACAGAAATAGATGTACTCGAGAACTTCATCATTCTCAAATCTAATTTGGATTGCAAGAACTGCGGACATTCCCACCAAATTCTACGATCTAAAATATCTTTAGGACGTAAACCTCTTGATACGTAGTCAGCTGGATTTTCTGATGATTTTATGTGACACCATGTGTAATTAGAAGTGAGCTCTTGGATAGTAACCACGCGATTAGAAACAAAAGTTGCCTAACGGGAGGGGTGTGAATCTATCCAAGATAGAGTAATTTTTGAATCGGGGAATAAATAGACATTCGTTATTTTTAATAAATTGTAAATTTTAATCATTCTATTGACTAATTTCGAAAGCAAGAGTGCACCACATAACTCTAATTTTGGTAGTGTGATGCTCTTTAAAGGAGCGACTCTTGACTTGGCGCAACATAGTCTCGATGAGATATGTTCATCAATGTAAGTTGCACGGATATAAACACAACATCCGTAAGCCTTCATACTGGCATCACAAAACCCAACTAATTCTATGTTAGAAATATTTGAGGTACCAAAAACTTGACGAGGAATGTCTAAATTAGTTAAGTGATCAAGTTCCTCAAATAGTTTCAACCATTCAGTTAATGGATCTCCACTGAGTTTTTCATCCCATTTCAACTTTTTAATCCACAACTTCTGTATAAAAATCTTGAATGTTATAATTATCAGAGCAATGAGACCGAGGGGATCATACATCTGCGCCACCCTTGCCAACACCTCGCGTTTTGTCGTTGAACTTACTTGGGTAGACATTGGTAGAGATATGGAAAATACATCCGATTGAGAATTCCATATAATACCCAACACCTTATTGGAGGTATTCTCGAATTCAATTTTATAGTTATCATTATCTGAATCATTATCGCTTAGTTGACTGACGAGGTTAAGAAAGGATTTTGAGTTAGAACGCCACTTATGTAAAGTGAACTGACATGATTTACATAAGGCTAGAAGTTCTTCACACATTTGCTCAAGAATTTTCAGTGCATTATTACCGCAAATGAAATCATCCATATAAGTTTGATTCAATACGCATTGATAAGTCAGAGGATACTTATCTCTATTATTGATAGCATGTTGTTTCAAAACGCGAGTAGCTAAAAATGGAGATGCCTTTAAACCATAAGTAACGGTTGAAAGCTCAATACACTTCAAATCATGATCCGGATGTTCTCTCCATAGTATATTCTGTAAATATCTCTGATGAGGATTCAGTTCAATCTGTCGAAACATTTTTTTAATATCCGTAACGAAGACATATTTGAACAATCTAAAGCGACAGAGTACATCAAAAAGCTCTGGTTGAACTTGATAGCCTTTCAACATTATATCATTAACAGAATAACCTGAAGCAGATTTCATAGACCCGTCAAATACAACTCGATATTTTGAACTGACCTTTTCCTCATTTATGACACAATGATGAGGTAAAAAATACTTAATTTCCATTGATTTATTATATCTTGTGAGAGGAATATATTTTCCATGATTTAACTGTATATATTCATCAATAAAATTTTTATAATGAGTATACAATGAGTTTCGAGAGAAACAAATCTTCTTTTTGCTAAATTGAGCGATTCCCCTAAGAGTAAATTTTCATTTGGAGTTTTCAATGGTAAATCTACTTGATAACAACCATTACTAAGAATTTTATTGGTAGAGGTAAATATTTCTTCAACTTGTTAATCATCCGGTTTCACTATTTGACGGGCTTCAACCTCTTCTATTTCCCAAAACCGTTTTAATGGGATATCTAAATTAACTTCTTCTTCTCTTGTAAAACATGAGATTTTTTGTGAAACATTAGCGCCAGAAAAACAAGAAATTGGAGTCGGTCCCATCACAACCCATCCAAATAGAGTGTTTTGAAAACTTGGACAATTTTTTCCTAATTTAATAACTTCCGGTAAAATAATTCCGTAATAAATGTCGCATCCCAGTAAGATGTCAATTTTTGAGGGAATATGAAAGGTTGGATCAGCTAGTGTTATTTCCTGAGGTAAATCTAACTCACTAATTTTTATCCTCAACTGTGGTAGATAAGATGTAATATTATTTAACACAGAGCAGGATATATCTAAACGTTCATCATTAGTAAGGGAATATATTGTGAGGTCCATAGCCTTATTCGAAATGGTGGTATTATTTGATATACCAGAAAATTTGGAGTTTTTAAAATACGATTTTTGTTTCAATTGTTGCGATAACTCAGTAGTAATGAATGAACTTTGACTACCCGGATCAAGTAAAGCTTTCACTATTTTAGAAGTTCCATTACTTAAACGGACTCTTAGACTAACAGTTGCGAGTAAAACGTGAAGATTATCAATTGAGCGGGAATAATTGGTTACGATTTCAGAGGGTTTCAATTCACAATTACCAGCAGTAGCATGAGGAAAGGAAATTATTTCCCTTTCTTCGTATTGAGGATTGAGTGGTCCACTGATACTTGCAGGAGTTGAGGACTCCAATTTTGAACCTAATTTATTAGAATAATTATGCAGTAGTGTGTGATGTCTTCCTTGATATACTGAACAACCCCTAGAAGAACAATTATTTGTTAAATGTTTGGAGCCCAAACAATTGAAACATAACCTTTTTTTATCGACAAATTGTTTTCTTTCTGGTAGGGATATCTTCTTAAATTTTAAGCATCGATAAATATTATGATTTAACCGATTGCAATAGAAACAAGATCCCTTTTCAACCCTTATGGGTGAGATGTGATTGTTCACATGATGAACTATTTTTGAACTCTTAATTTTATTAGTGGTATCAGGTTCCGACAAACATTCTAATATGGAACATCTTTTTTCCAAAAATAAAAATAATTCGTTTAACTTAGGTAGTTCATCTCTCTTTCGTTCCGTTTCAAAAGATTTGCGAGTGTTGAAATCTAGTTTTTGAGAAATTATATAAATTAATAATAAGCCCCACTCATCAACTGGCATTTTCATTAATCTCAAAGACTCCAGATTTTGCTTTACTTTCGTAATGAAGTCTCTCAAATTACTAGCCGTGCATTTAATAACTGATGGAATTTCCAAAATTTTTTTAATATGAGTATTGATAATTAATAGCTTATTCTCATACCTATCTTTCAATGTATCGATAGCTATTTTGAAATTATCACTGTTTAATGGCAAATTATTTATCAAGTTCAAAGGTTCGCCTTGAAGATACGATTTTAAATAGAGAAACCGCTGAATGTCAGATAAATTAGAGTTTTTTATAATGAGAGCTGTGAATAGTTCAAAGAATGAAGTCCATTCCGCAATGTTACCATGAAAAGTATTTATATTCAATTCAGGTAGTTTCACATTTATTTCACGAGAGAATTTTGGAGACTCTAAATCTTCTGAATTTTTAGAATGGAAAAGTTGTAATTTATTTTTCAATTCAGTCATTAAATGGCAATATCTGTTTTCCACTTCATCTCTATCATCATCATCATCCTTATAATTTTTAGTCATAACAAGATAATCAATTTTATCTTGTGCCTCGTTATACTTAATGAAAGCTCCACTGAGCCAATCTTTTCTTGTCATTATATCTTGAATATCAAGATCAGAAATACTTTTATTTTTAATTCTATTAATGTATGTTTCTATTCTAGAAAATGAACCTACAGCTGCAGATCTTCTCTCTAACAAAGCTTCCATTTTAATATCAAACCTTAACTATCTTATATAATAGAAATAAATGAAATACTGTGAACACGTGATAACAATTATCAGAGAGGCAATAAAATTGCGTTATACTAAATGTCCAATAATAACTGCAATTCCATTCAGAAATAATAAGAACAATATATCTTCCCTTTTCACAAATGAAATACCGAGTCTCTAACAACGAAATGAAATAGCAGTATAAATTCACTATCAAATATATGCGACAATAAAAATGCAGTTAATTTATTACAGACAATATGCAAATCTTCGAAGGTTTTCCATCTCCGTGGAATGATAAGAATTAATATTCAAAACAATCTGACCTGTGATTCTCCTTTTTTCGACACTGACCGCAGATGTTCGGTGGATCTTCGCGTTCAGCCTATAATGAGAATTCTTCTGCAATTCAAAATATCTACATTCTTCACAAGATCTAAAGGTCCCTGGTTTCGGCACCATTTTTATGTAGCAATTTAGTTAGCACATAAAGGAGGGTCGGAATCAAACTCACTGATTCTCTGGGGAGAGCTTCAAACTTTCTTTATTTCTTCTTTGTGACTGGTACAATTCTTTCTAGGTTCTAGTTGACAACAAATATTGTGCGTGTACACTAGTGATAGAGATGATTTGGATAACTATAATTTCCACAAACTTGTGCGTAGGTATAAAAGCGAGAGTAATTCTACGAGACTTAAACTTTTCGTTGAGAGTATTAAATTTGAGAGCGTTTGCTGCTGTGTATTATAAGCGAGTGATTTTCTCCGTACCTAATGCGTAACATCTGCTAATACCTTTTTTTGAGAAAGAGAGAGAGTAAGTAATGTTAAATATGCGCATTATGCAGAATTTGATTATCGAATTTTATATTAATTAAATTGAGAATAATAAGGAATTGTTCGAGCGAAACTCGAACACATGGTACTTTCAAATTCACAAATGTGACATATATTATATTTGAAACAGTTGACTCTGAAGAGTAGGCAGATTGAGACTTCAGAGTTGACAGGAAGCAATACGGTTAGTGGAGTAGGCAGGTTGAGACCATGCAATCGTATTGTTTCCGATTCCTCCTAAATTCGATTCGTGGAGTAGGCAGATTGAGGCCACGAGTCTGAATTATTTCCCTTCTAATTCTCCTGAAGATGGCTTCGCAAAAGGAGCCGAAACGTCGAGATTTTTCAAATCTTTTACGCGGTTCATTCCGTGAACCAAGTTTTTCAAATACTTCCGACCGCGGAAATCTTTCTGAACATATATATATATATATATATATATATATATATATATATATATATATATATATATATATATATATATATTTATATATATATATATATATATATATATATATATATTACAAAGCATGAAACAATCATTATTCAACTTATCCAAACCAAATTTTACCCATCTTCAGGTTTACAAAGTTATTTTAATATTTTTGATATATATATATATATATATATATATATATATATATATATATATATATATATATATATATATATATATATATATATATATATATATATATATATATATAAATATATATATATATATATATATATATATATATATATATATATATATATATATATATATATATATATATATATATATATAAATATATATATATATATATATATATATATATATATATATATATATATATATATATATATATATATATATATATATATATATATATATATATATATATATATATATATATATATAATATATATATATATATATATATATATATATATATATATATATATATATATATATATATATATATATATATATATATATATATATATATATATATAATATATATATATTTTTTTTTTATATATATATATATATATATATATATATATATATATATATATATATATATATATATATATTTTTTTTTTGGTTTTCGGATTTTTTCTTGATTTCTTAGACTTTTTACATATATTTTCCTCTTGATTAATTTTCTTGGGTAATTAAGTCTATTTACAACTGATGGTATATCTATATTTTTAAATCCACAGAAATATGTTTAACGTTTCAGCAATCACTGTTGCCTTCATCAGAAAATTTTTTTATTGTCATCCATAGCTAAAATTTAAATTAACATAGTACAATACAGCAAATTAAGTCGACAAAAAACAAAAACAAAAATACACAAAAATAAAACAATCTACCTTTCTTTCGTACACAAGAGTGGCAACTTCCTTTAAAATTACATGTAATTAGATATAAAACGAAAAACATTGTTGAAAGACGGTGGAACAGTATACGATTGAATTAAACTGAAATATAATGTGCAGTGGAATACATATATTTATCGAGCGATCTAGAAACAGCTGATTATTTTTTGTAAAACAACTGAAATGGATAGTCGGTATATAACATGTGAGCTGGTTATAGGAATTATTTCTTTTGTTATGGTAAAATGTTTGTGTAGAATTTTCTCATAAGATTTGTATCAGCTTTGGCGTTAACAGTATTTTCACCTCTCTTTTGGATTTCAATCATTTCCATAATTTCACGTTTTCTGGTATTTCGTTGGCTTCTAAGAATTCTTGTTTCCTCGTAATTAAATTGATGTTGATATTCGATGATATGGTTAGTTAACGCCGTTTTATTCCTTCTCATATTTGTGGCTGTTGAGTCGGGACTTCAAATATTGGCTAGTTTGACCTACATAAACCCTATCGCAATTAGAGCAAGGTATTTCGTAGACTACATGGTTTCTCTTTTCTTTTGGTATTTTCGTCTTAAGTTGACTGAATAGTTTCTTACTTAGATTGTGTCCACACACACAGTTTGTGACAAACTGTAATATCATATCTCTTCAAGGTATTGTAGAAACTTTCTGACAGTCTCGGTACATAGGGAAGGAAAACATACATTTTTATTTCCTTCTTTTCATGATTGCTGTTTCTGCATCTTATCATAGCATCGAATGAGTTATGAAAATTTTCTTTTAAATTATTTGTTAAGATGCTGTTTGTGAACGAATAGACAGGTTTTATATATTTTGAATATTTTTTTTTGCCATGTTATTGTCTTGGCAAATGATGATTTTAAAAAAAAGATTTCATTCATCAATTCTTTTGCCGTTTATAATTATTATTTCAATATTTTTATTGTTTATATAATTAGCGAAGAAATTATTTTCTCGTTAAAAATCAGCATTCCTTCATGTGTAAACAATGGAAAAAATATTTTTTATAAATAACTTCATTGTTTATTAAATTAACAATTTGTTATAAACAAATTCTCTAAAAAGTTATATGTTATCTGAAGCAAAAAAAAAGACAAAAACAGCCATGTACATGAAAGTACTAAAAAAAATTTTTTCTTTATGATACTTTCAAATCTTACACAACACCGTAGGCCATTCGATTTGTCGAGTAAAAAATTGATATAATTTATAAACTATTGGAGATACGATAATGGGCATTCAGCTGGATTATATAAAGGATTAATTAAACTATTAATTCACCTAGAGATCAAGTTTGTAAGTATTGTTTATCAGCTACCATATCTATCTCTTGATAAAAATTTGAGATTATCTTGATTTTTTCGTATCTTTTAGGTATGACTTATAACTTGTTGAATAATTGAAATACAGCTATGGATATCGAAACTATTTTGTTCAGTAATAAAATATCTACCAATCAGAATGCATATCCCATCCGTATCTTATATAGATCAAATTATATTATAGCTGTGTTTTCATTATTTAACAAGTTATAAGTAATAAAAGATACGAGAAAGTCAAGAAAATCTCAAATTTTCATAAACAAATAGATATAGTAGCTGATAAACATTAGTAACAAACTTGGACTTTAGGTGATTTAATAGTTTTATTAATCCCTTATAAAAACCCGCTGAATATCCATTATCGTATCTCTAATAGTTTATAAATTATATCAATATTTTACTTGACAAATCGAATGGCCGGTGCAACTTCGGTGTCGATGTGTAATATTTGAAAGTATTATTAAGAATAGAAAAATGTTTTTTAAGTACTTTCATATGAATAGCTATTTTTTTAAATTTTTGTTTAGTTTCAAAAAAAATATAATGCTCTATAGAATTTGATTATAACAAATTGTTAATTTAATAAACAATGAAATTATTAATAAAAAAATTTTTTTTTATTAACCTATGTAGAAATGCTACTTATGATTTTTAAAGGAAAAATAGTTTCTTCACTAATTCTTTGAACAATCAAAATATGAAAAAAATTATTATAAACAATAAAAAAATTAGTTTTTTTCATCGCTAAATTAAGATTATAAATGATATAGGTAGAGTTTCATGAGTAGGAACCTTTTTATTGGAAATTACCTCATCTTAAGGATAATTTTTCAAAATTCCTTGAATTTCTATAGTTTATGAGTTATTAAGGAAAAAAAATGCCATTCTTTGTTCATCTTAATTTGTTAATAACAATCGCAATTGTTCATGTGCTAATTAATCCCCTAGATACATTTTTCTAGACGTAATTTTGAATCGCATTAGTAGCCGCTCATATTTTCAGGAGCTTCATCAAGAATCAACACGTTTTTGAACTTGTTGACTAGCCTAGAAAAAGATTATTTTAGAGCTAGAAAATGAGTTGTGTAAGCTGAAGAATAAACCGGACATGAGAAGTCATCGTCTATCACCACTCCATTTAACATATTTGGAAGTATTGGTAAATCCCAGGAATCACTTCGGAATACCACCAGATTGCCCGACGTACCTTAAACCTCAGCTGGTATTGTCATTTTTACTCACGTAACTGGTATCTTCGGATCGATTCTGACCCGATACCTTTTAAGAAGGTTGAAACCTCCAAATTACAAATATCATTATTTAATCAATTTTTAGTAATATATACAACAGGCTCAGAAACAAGAAAATTTTGGATATGAACACACTTTATTGTAGAAAAAAATACAAATAGTTCCTCTGAAAAAGTGAAACGCAATAGACATAATTTCCAACATTCCAACTGAAACATCAAAATATCAAAAAACCAATATAATGGGCCTCTTATACAATATATTCAGCCACATTCTATAGAAAATAAAGAAATAGATTCTTATTTAAAAAAACGTGCAATAACAATTGCATAAATCACTCGCTTCTTACATTTTTCAAATAATAATGTAGCTGTGCTCTGCAGGTGCTTCAAACACGTGCCCGTTACACCTATCACATTTTATTAAATATTTACTGCCTCGTTTCGATTGACATATGTAACATCTTTGTAGTTTTTTTGCCCTACTTATTGCATCAGGATCAGGAGGCCTAGGCTGAGAAATTGACGGCCTACTTTCATTCGTTGTAGTTTCGTCGCATTTAAGGGCTCTTTGCCATCATCTTCACTGTTCAAGAACAATTCACGTACTTTTTCGACATACTACCGGCCTTCAGTAACGAGAAAATCCATAGTGAAATAAATTCAAAACACACACGCAACTGGTATCCTTGGGACAAATCTGACCCTAACGCGTACAATTCAGCCTTTGCGATGCTCAAATGGAACAGGCATTCGAAGTATCTATTCATACGAAATATTTATGAGAAGTCACGGAACCACAACCACATGAGTGCAAAAACGCCGGTCCTGTGATAAAATGAAGATGAGCCAGGTCAATTCTGACCCGACGACACCAATCAGCCACACTCGTCCATCCCATTCTGTTCCGAGCTGCGTTCATCCAGTTGGAATGGACACGCTTTATATCATCCGACCATCGAGTGGGAGGTTTTCCTATGCTGTGAAGTGCATTCTCACGCGGTCTCCATTCTGTCACCTTTCTTGTCCATCTATCGTCACTGACCCTAGCCAGGTGTTCCGCCCAGTTCCATTTAAGGTTAGCATTCCTCTCTATGCCGTCGATTACTCTACTTCTTTCCCTTACAATGGTATTGGAAACCCTATACCGCAGAGACAGACCCAGCATTGCTCTCTCCATATCTCTCTGTGCAACTCTGATTTAATTGGCTGTTCGTCTCGTTAAGGTAAACGTCTCGGCACCATGTGTCATTATAGGCAGGACACACTGGTTGAAGACCTTCGTTTTAAGGCAGATGGGGATATCTGATCTTAGAACATGACTCAACTTTCCGAAGGCTGGCCAAGTTAGTCCAATTCTTCTTGAAAATTCACATGTTTGGTTATCTCTACCCAAGCGAATCTCATGACCAAGATACTTTTACGAGTATATTTGCTCTATTTTTAAGTTATTCAAGGTTAAATTTACACTTGCAACCAAATTGGTCATGACCATGGTTTTGCTGGCGTTGACACTCAAACTCACCCTCTTGGACGCCTTTTTTAGCTTCTGTAACATCGCTTGTGCCTCACCAAGGCAATCTGTCAACAATATAATGTCATCAGCAAGCGTAAAAGATTAAGTTTTTCGCCGTTGATGTTAATTCCTAAGTTCTCGATGTTAACTATTTTGAACATATACTCCAGAAGGGTTTTAAATAGCTTGGGGCAAATGACATCTCCCTGTCGCACAACTCTTTCTATTCTGAAGTCTAGAGTGTCTTCATGTAACCTGATGCACGCAGTTGCATTTTTATAAACGTATTTAATAATATCTGCATAGCGATGGTCAATTCTGCAGTCAGACAGAGCTTTGAAGATTGCACTGTAGTCGATAGTGTCAAAGGCCTTTTCCTAATCAATGAAGACGAGAACAAGGGGTTTGTTGTACTCCACACATTTCTCGATGAGGACCTTGATGATATGAAGGTGGTCATTAACGCTATAACCGTCACGGAATCCCACCTGTTCCCGTGGTTGTTAAAGATCTAGCTTCGAAGTCAGAACAATTTATACAACTGGAAGAGCAGGCTGATTGGTCGATTATTTTGGATTTTTGCTGTATCTCCTTTCTTATGGATCAGTAGAACAATAGCTTTTTTCCATTTCTGTGATATTTCACGATTTCTCACACATGCATTTAATAATTTTAAAAGCCTGGTTCCTCCCATTCCGTTCGATGCTAATAGCATCGTCACCGGGAAATTTGTTGTTTTTCTTGTCATTGAGGCTATTGTCGATTTCATCTATAGTTACATCTGGAATGTCGTCAGAGCCTTAATTTTTTATCTTGGGAATTTTTTGGTGTTTCTGTAAGGCCTCATTCTTCTTATACAATTCTGAATAGAACTATCTTATGATGCTCAAAATGTCTTGTTTATTAGCTGTAGGTTGTCCATCTTTATCGTATATCTTTCCTATTTGTTTCTTTCCATGTGACAGTTGTTTCCTTGTTACCATAATTCTTCTATTCTCTTCTACCGTTCTAGATATTTCTGACGACATCAATAAAGGGGTGAAATAGCCAATGATGATCGAAAACAAGAAATAATATGGAAACAAATATCAACATATGTAGATAAAAAGCCATTGAAATGAAAATAATCAAAAAGAGATTGCTTACTAATCTTGTAAAATGAAGAATTGCCGGCTTCAGAGATGACTCTAATGGAGGGGACTATAATCTATGCAAGTGTGTTATGTATTAATACAAACATCGATAAGGATATCAATCAACAACAATAAATTAGTCAAAGCCATTAGAAACCGAAATTCCTTCATGGAGAATTACTTTCAAATTGATCTTGCATTAGTCAAACTGAATGAAACTAAAACTAGTAAGATTGCTTTTATTCAGTGTAACAGGTCAGCATTCAGTCGAATAGTTACGGCTGGTAAGTTATGTATTGGATTGAAAAAAATTTATGCACGAGAAGACTTTTCAGTGATGAGGCATTACAGATGCTATAGCTGTAATAACAAAACTACATATTGTAGATACAATGGAAATTCAAAATGCTCATATTGTATCATAACTTCAAGCCATGTAAATCTACTTGATATAATTGTTTAAATTTTAAAGACAGCAATACTAGATACGAAACGAAATATGATGTCAGTAACTCAGTATAAATGAAAATTCAACAGTTACAAGGCGAACGACAGCTGTTCGCCGGAGAGCAATAATGGGTGTGAGTTTCTTCTTTCAGTAAGTGATTCTGAATTGGATTAAACACTGGTTTAAATGAAGAGATATTTTATGATATTTTATTCGCCAAATAGTTTGAGTCTAATTTAATTCATGTTAAACAAAGGAAATAATGCAAAGGTGGACAAAATTTTCAAAAAATAAATATATTTATTTTCCAGATGTCCGGAAACTCACTTTGAATGAGGGTTACTAGGGTGCTGGTGGAGACATTAATTCGGAGAGGGTGATATCTTCGGAAGACGTTCTAGGAACGACGTAGAAATCGACCAGTATCGGGCGTTAGCTGGATACTCAAAAAGTTCTCAAGTAGGTATACGGGAGTGATAAAAAAAACTCTGTGAAACGATTAAAAAAACTTAGTAAAAATACGAAATATCGTAGTGAAACTCACCCTTTAGAAAGAGTTTTTTCAGCACAATATTTAATATCGATAAAACTATAACGGGAAACTAGTTATATGCATACAAATCCTCTCAAAAGACTGTGATACTGATAGGTAATTATTATAGTTTATTTAGCATATGGAGACACGAATTGATTTTTAAAAAAGACAAAGGATTTTACCGATTCGTTTCGCTATAGGTTTCTATGCATATTTTTTTCGTTAAATACGCAGCCATTTTGAAATCAACGTCTCCCCAACAATCAATAATACAAAAAGAAGTCTGTAATACAAGTACAAATGATTCGATCTAATTACTTTTTCTTAATACAGATGGTACAATCTACTACCAAACATTATACTGAAGGAATTTGATTTTGAAAAAAATTGAGAGAGCTGAAATGAGACGCAAAATAACTTTGATGTTTTCTAAATGCTACACCACCCCTCTTCGAATGAAAAAAATTGTCGTTTTTCTGTCCGAAATGCGATTTTTTTTGCGCTTGCCATTCCTTTGACCACTGTTTAAAATATCATATTTTTAATTATTTAATCATGTCCATAAACTGGGCTATTATAAAACAAGGTACAATAACTACACCTAACCTAAATAATCCTAGCTTCTAATTTTAACTATCAGTCTTACTTAACTAGTCCTATTAAAATCTATTTCTATTCTGAGTAACCTCTTGTAACTTATCTTAACTATATCAATTTCTTTTCAGTTTATCATAAGCTATTTATATCAGGACTAACCAATCTTGCTCTATTCTAGCTTATTCGACTATTGACTAACTTATATCTAAATCTACCTCTCTACTTAGTTTCAGGAGAAAAATCCTGACAAAAATCAGAGTGTCATGAGTTGATGATGAGGGAGAGTATTATGCATAATTAACTCAATAAAAAGGAAACGATAATTCGAATTCAATCAAGTCGAAACGAAAACATCGGAATTTAACCGAAATATGGTTTGAAATCCTTAATTTGTCATTTGCCATTAGGCAACCCACTTGAATCTTCTAAATAATAACATAAATTCGAAGCTTTCTTGAGTATTTCAGGCAATACATATTTGGGTGCCAACTTAGTCGAAAATTTCTTTGCAGCATCCGAAGGGACCTCATTACGACGACAAACCTACTTATCTACATCGAAATAGTATTGCTTTGGACGTAAGTCTTGGCGTTTCTATTATAAGCTTTATGAAATCTTATTTTGATATCATAAAAAATACCAGCCAGAGGCTCCATATTTTCAGCATAAATATTCTTTTTTCAGGTAGCAATTGAATACCGTCAGTAGACATTATTTGTCCACGATAATCGCCCCTAATAGGAACGTTCAAAATTCAATAAAACCGGGGTATACCCTGCAACTTTATGCTTCGTGGTATTCAAAACAAATGCAATTTTTGGAATGTCTTTGTCCCAGTCACAATGATTCAAGTCTTCAATGTAACAACGAATAGTTGCCCCTGCAGTTTGATTCGTTATTTCTGCGTAATCACATTGAGGCGAATGAAAGACAGTATACCAAATCTTCTGAACTTTATAGGATTCAGCCGATTTCTTCCTAGTACGTACGGCAAATTGAACACTGTTATCCAAAACAATAAATTGAGAGACTCCGAACTTCAAGAATACATCGGATTCTAAAAATATGACTCTGTTCTCTGCTGTCGCTTTTCGCCTGTGATGCAGTATAGTATTTTCAGTATACCAATCCGATATAACCAATAACAATGTGTAACCACGTTTTAATCTGGGAAATTAACCAATTAAATCCAAAGCAATGACTTAGTCCCGGTGTGTTGTAAATTTTTTGAGCACCGCAAATTTTACACTGACGGATAAGCCTCTATATGAAACCTCATTTTAGGCCAATAATACAGTTCACTGATTCTGGCGAACGTTTTATGGAAACCTAGGTGACCGCAGGTTGGAGGATTGTGAAAGCTTCTTATCATTTCATTGCTCTTGTTTTTTGGTATGACGGTTTTCCGTTCAGAAACATTTGACTGAATCGGAACATAAGATGATACTAGTTTAAAAAAAGTTTCATTCAAATTTTGGATTCGGAAATTCAAGTAGAAAACTTAAATCTCTCTTATCTAAGCACAACATCAATATTGTTTATCGTACCGGCAATAATTCAGGAAATCATATAAAGAATAATATATCCAAAGTTCATAAAGATAATAAATCAGGAGTTTATAAAATTAATTGTGGTGATTGTGATGAGTTTTACATTGGTAGAACTTTCAGAAGGTTCTCAAACTAGAATTTCAGAACACAAACGTAGCTTTGTTGATCAAAAGTCGGATTCACATTATGCAAACCATTTACCCCAAGAAAATCACACATTCAATTTCGATTTTAGAATATTAAATGATGAAAGTAAGAGAAATAAACTTAGTTTTTTAAAATCATTACAGATAAATAAATACAAGCATTCCGGTCTCCTATTGAATAGCCAAATCGATGATACTTCAAGCCCCCTTCTCAATCTTTTCAATATTGACGAACTACATGACTAGTAGTTCAGAATTGGTTTTTCTTATTCTTATAATTATTTGTAACCATCCTTTTATTTACCCCTCCTACACAATTTGTCATATCTTTATTTCTTGTTTTAGATATAACAGAAAAACATAGTTAGTTTGCCATTAGCTTCTGAAGAAGGTGAAGTTCCACCGAAACGTGCGTGATGCGTTATTTCTTTAAATAAATGTGTAAATTGTTATCATTAACCATTGTTTTAATAAGTTTCATTCAACTGTCCATTGCGAATATTTTTGAGGACTATGTTGGATTTGAACCCGCATATTACAATACTTACCAATTATCTGAATTCTCTTCGTTCATTGGTATTGAATCTACTTCACAAGACTCATGGATACGACTGAGGAAATCGAGAACTACTTTTTTTTAGCCTTTCGATGTAGTAACTAAAAGTCAAACTACCTTAAACGAACTGCCCACCGTGCCAATCTTCTTGAGGGGTTTGAAAATTTGCTCATTCATAATAAAGAATAATGGTCTGTAATGACTGTAAATCGTACTCTATCGACATAAGGTCTGAATTTTTCAAAGCAGAATAATAGAGCTAATAGTTCTCGTTCAGCTGCCGAATAGTTTCGTTCGGCTCGGGAAAGAAAACGGCTTGCATACGCTATAACTTTTTCACTGGTATCGTACTTTTGTGTGAGCATACATACCATCAACGCCAGTAGCAGAGGCATCGCTCTGTATAGTGAAAGGACGGTGGAAGCCAGAAGACGTAAGTATGGGTGAAGCTACCAAAGCCTCTTTGTTTTTGAGAAATGCCTCTTCGACTCGAGGTGTACATTCAATCGCTTCAAGTTTTTTTCTACCCTTTATCAAATCATTAATTGGAGATAAAAAAGTCGAAGAAGCTCTAATGAAACTCCGATACCAAGAAAACATTCCTATGAATCTTCTAATTCGCGTAGTGGTATTTGGGTGAGGAAAATTCACCATACTCGAAACTTCATCAGGATTAGTTTCCAAGCCACGACTGTCAACAATATAACCTAAATACTTTCTTTTATCGAAGAAAATTACATTCATCCAAGTTGACCGTCAAATTTGCCCTTTTAAGACGATTAAATACATTTCTTAAGAGCTCAACATGTTCTTCAAAAGTGAACGAAATTTCAATTAAACTAAATTATTACATCATCTATAGAAACAAAAATTTCATTTTTTAATTTAGGGCCGAAAATTTTATCAACAAGCCGCTGTTGAGGTTATGCGCTATTCCTCAAACCAAAAGGCACAACAGTAAATTCAAATAAACTTCTCCCGGGAACACTGAAAGCAGTTTCCTCTGTAATGCCTGGTCCTGGGTGTTAAATGATGCACAGGTTCATACTATACTTTTGGTCTTTATTTATAGCATTACTGAATATAGGATTAGCGCTGACCGCTCGGGCAGCGTCACGAGTCTATCTCTCAGTCTTCCTTTCTTACTTGAGATTTCCTCTGGTTCTTATATATATTCATATAGTATTATGTATACAACATAATGCTGATATGCGACCTTGCCTGTACGTGATGTTTACGATAATATTAGGTGTACTAAACATTCTCAGTTACTATAGAGTAATCGATCGTGACTTTCTTCGTTTACTCATCTCGACACTGACCTACTGATCTACATCCACCACACCTCTGGGGCTAATTGAAAGAATTTTATTGAGGTTTACTCGAGAAAATTCTGTCTCGTTTAAATGTATGATAATTTAAAATTTTTCTTTCAATTTCCTATGCATGGTTTAATTACCATATTCATTCCTGGAGGTGTGCTGGAAGTAGCTATAATTACAATAACAATTTTTAAAGCAATTCCTTTTACGTACAATCTCTATATCATGTCCCTATACTCTCGTGATGATACGCCATATTTTTGATATATTAATAATTATTTCATTTCAGCCATAGTACTCTATATAAATTACTTTTTACTTTAATTTGTGGACTCTTTCAGTTATCTCATTTATCAATTAATATAACCCATCTATATGTAACCACAATACCAACCATACCTCAATATATAAATATATATATCCACAATAATAATAACTAAGGTCCCTAAAACTGATTATATTCTCTTGCCTTCCTAATAATTGAGAGCTTTTAATTCCATTCTTCTCTACAGATAGCTTCTAAAATTCTCAACATTTCGTCTCGCGTCAATGCCGATCGAATATTTAGATACTGTAGAGTGTTGCAACATTAGTACATACTGTGTATGATTTATTCTTGGCAGCTTTCAAAATTCTAATTAACATAGCTAATGGATAGCTGTAGATCGTCGCAACACTATTCCTCCATAAAAATTTATATATACTCATCTATATATTTATTTCTTCATTTCTCATTACCATATCCATCTTCACTAGGAAGTGGTCGCTATCTATATATAGCATACAAAAAAAATATATGTTTCATCTCATTTTACCAACGATTCCATCTCGTAATTACAGTAAAAATTCATTATTTATGAAAACATAATTCATTAGCAGGGGGCATAATCCATCCCCTGAGCGTCCCTATACGCATTCTCATTAATAAAATTGCTCTCTCCTTTTAACCATTAAATAATTGTACATTATCTATACCATACTATTTTGGAAACTATAATCAGCCTTAGCAGTACCTATATTTGATAATGGGCTCAAAGTTTAAACTTTATTAAAAACAATATTTAAATTTTCATATTTTTGTCCCTTCTGACAACTTCAAACTTGCTTATCATCAGGTGAGCAACAGTTTACAATTTCTTAACAATTTCTCTGACTTTTATAATTACCACTTGTGATGCCTAGTATCATCAATTTCATTCACGATAAAATTGATTACAAGATTTAAATTAATCAAAAAATTAAAACTTTCCGAAGTAGGCCAATGTCTCCGTAAGATTGAACTAAAGATAATACATAATTACAAAATATTCATAATAAAAAAATTTCTAGCTTCGAAATATTTGCCATATATATTCATAAATCTTACTTGACCGCAAGACTCCAAATCCATTCAATAAATCAATTCTTTATTTATATAAACAATAGGAATTCCTTAGTGAGTCAATGCCGGTCAGTGTCATCAGATTACCCATGTTATAAAAATAGCAATGTTATCATAATAATAACGTCAATGTCATACAATCCATATTCATTCTAATGCAATAGAACATGTGATTACTCATTTCTCTAATTGCACACTATATATAATATTTCCATAATCTTGAATAGGAATACTTCCAAAAAAATAATGATATTTATCCACAATGATTTCAAATTAAAAAAAAAAATTCCCTCTTAAACTTAACTTACGATTATTGCATGACAGACGGAACCCCATAATAACATTAAATCTAATAATAAAATTAATAATGATAAAATAACACTAGAATTAATAATGATAAAAAAAAACAATAATGAAATACTTAGGTCAGGTCAGTGTCATAACTTAATGTAGAAAAATTCATTAATGTAATAACTAATAATAAAAAATTAATGTCTCTTCTTGAAAAAATATTGTCTCTTTTTTTTCTTCATTTAAAAAAAAAATGTCAATTTCACTCCATATATACACATATTTATACGTCCATTTCGTTTGTCTCTGCATTTACACAAGGGTAGATCCTACCTTAACCTTCTGCAACATCGCGGTTAGTGACTTCCATTCTACCTGCGTTCACAGCCAGTATACCCATTCCTACGGTCCTCGTGATGGCCTGGGTCGTCATCTCCGGAACTGCTGCAAGCAACCAGCTAGCTATGGGCGATGATCATTTCTTCTTCTTCCCATATTTGTTCACTAACTTTCACTTTTTTTTTCCACAATGCTACAACTGGCAGGATCGCCATGTAATGCCTGGTCCTGGGTGTTAAATGATGCACAGGTTCATACTATACTTTTGGTCTTTATTTATTGCATTACTGAATATAGGCTTAGCGCTGACCGCTCGGGCAGCGTCACGAGTCTATCTCTCAGTCTTCCTTTCTTACTTGAGATTTCCTCTGGTTCTTATATATATATTCATATAGTATTATGTATACAACATAATGCTGATATGCGACCTTGCCTGTACGTGATGTTTACGATAATATTAGGTGTACTAAACATTCTCAGTTACTATATAGTAATCGATCGTGACTTTCTTCGTTTACTCATCTCGACACTGACCTACTGATCTACATCCACCACACCTCTTTGGATTCCGGATCTAAAGGAATTTGCCGAAAGGATTTTCTCAAATCGATACTAGAAATGATTTTTGCTCCAGTAGGGCCGCTAAGAATATTATCTATACGAGGATGTAGATAAGAATCGTGTTTGTTGATCTCGTTAAGCTTACGATCATCGAAACAAAATCTATATTCGTTATTCTTTTTTATTATCTAATAGAACCGGACTAGACAATTGTGAATTCGAAGTTTCAACATTTCATCTAATTCGTCTCAATATTTTCATCATATATGAAAATGAAGGATATCGTTTTAACCAAAAAAAAAATTTATATATATATATATATATATATATATATATATATATATATATATATATATATATATATATATATATATATATATATATATATATATATATATATATATATATATATATATATATATATATATATATTTATATATATATATATATATATATATATATATATATATATATATATATATATATATATATATATATATATATATATATATATATATATATATATATGTATATATATATATATATATATATATATATATATATATATATATATATATATATATATATATATATATATATATATATATATATATATATAAAATATATATATATATATATATATATATATATATATATATATATTTATATATATACACATTACAGATGATACGTATTACAATGGATTCAATTTTTTTTTCCGACAAATGAAAGCATTTTCAAATAGAATGACACGACAGATGACACATGACATGAACCACCTGAAATCAAGCCCTGTTGCCACGTGGAGTGGAGGTTATATTTTATGAAAGAGAGTGACATATTACACTACACTCTAAAGGTACAGTTCTATGAATGGAATGCATTGAACATTAATTTTATAAAAATCTTAACAAATATTTGACAGGATTGCCTACACTATGGACGAAAAATTGCCTGCTGCATATCCCTAATACTAAAAAACAAACTCACTTACCAACTAGTCAGCAAACTAGATTACCCTTTTCTTCATATATATATATATATATATATATATATATATATATATATATATATATATATATATATATATATATATATATATATATATATATATATATATATATATATATATATATATATATATATATATATATATATATATATATATATATATATATATATATATATATATATATATATATATATATATATATATATATATATATATATATATATATATATATATATATATATATATATATATATATATATACATATATATATATTATATATAGAGAATTCTAACGAAGCTGAGCCAACGATAGCAAAGTGTACGTGCAATGTTGAGCCAGTTAAACAAAGCTGAGCCGTATATGTGGCTCAGGTTTGTTTTTGCATGATGAACAGATCATGTAACATAAAAACTATTAAATGGTATCAATTTCAAGGTGGATCTTTTATAACCCTATTTTTCAATTCAATTTCTCCCGCGTGATTTCTTTCATTACAGTTCTGTGGCCAATTCTTCCCTCCAAAAAGTGGCTCAAATTAGTATGTAATATGTTAATTTTAGTTCCGCCTAAAGTCTACCATAGCGCTGTAGAACAAGTCGAATATACAAATAGTATATGGGTTCGTGCATTACAACCTGAGCCGAATAGATGTGGCAACGTTGAGTTTCTAATCTATAGTTATTGTTAGCTTCCTCATTTTAATTTAGAAAATAAGCCGAATCCCAGTGCAAAAAAAATTGTCTCAAAGAGCAAAGAATATTCTTTCTTAAATATAAAAAGAAAAATTAAGTCAAGAAAAATGACTTATAATGATAAAATATTTTAATGTTTAAAAAACTCCATGTGGACTAATTTCACACTCCAGCAATAAGTTATTTGAATTAGATTCAGGACGGACTGAAAGGGGTAGATTTTTAGTGCAACTTAAAAGCTAAGCGGATTTCTAGAAAATTATGGGAAAACTTCTGTATAAAATGCAATTTATCATCGATTTCTGTACTTCGAAAAAAAATAAAGAAATTATGAACGAATATATAAATATATTCTTGGTTTTTCATATTTTTTGCTGTGTTTATACCTACAAAGCTTGAAAAATAGTTTCTCCAGGGCTATTGAAAACTATTTCAATGGAAACTCATTATTCTACGATAAGAATTCTGTTATTTTATTAAATTTTATTTAGTTTTTGAGTTATTAAGAAACCAAATATCCACATCTTATCATTATATTTCCCTAATAAGATACTAGTATTTAAGGGTGTGTTAAGAATTTTCAATATGAACGATTATGTACCTAATAAGTTACAGATTTATAAAAGAGTTAATTTTTTCCTATCATTCATATCACTATACACATTTTTGTGAAATTTGATATTAACTTTCTATGCACCAGGAGACATTTTCTGGCATACAATAATTTTGTTATGCCTACCAGTGGCATCGTGCGTGATTTACATTTAAAATTTCTGAAGAAAAAATGATACGCAACCGATTTTCCGAATTTTTTTTTCAAATTCTCAATTAAACATCATCTTCCGTCTGACCTCCAGTTATAGTTTGAAAAAATTTTAATCGTAGTCCTGCATGCATCATATCGTTGATATCTCATACATCAATACATTGTACAGGGTGGGCAAATTTTTATGTTTGTTTGGGGTATCTCGGTATAAACTATAGGAGAAACAAAAAAATGGAGGGCGTATCTCTTTTTTCGAGACAAATTCACTGGAAAAAACCAAAATGTGCTATCGTCTTTTCTTTTGGAGTTATAAACTAAAGTTCGATTTTTCGACATTTAGTGTGAATATCATTCATTCGTCGTTATGAAGTAATGAGATAAGTCTTACATCCTTGAGGCACTTTTTCTGTATAATCCAGTGGAGTCGAGAAAATTTCAAAAAAATCGTTTTTGATAGGCTAGTGTCATCTATGACATAGTTTGTCCAGTTCTCTTCGTCAAAATATCAATTAACTGATTCCTAAAAGTGATAATTTCGTACGAAAATTATGAGAAATATGTTATGTTAGAAAACTCAATTCAAAGTAATATTTTTTTTTGATTTTTTTGATAGTGCATCTGAGATATATTGAAATCGCTATCCAGAAAAAGGACAACCTAGTGAAGCTATTTTTATTAATAGCATATTATTCAACGAGCACAAAATGATTGCTATTTTTCACGTCGGTGAAGTTTGCGACACGAGCTGCAAGCGAGTGTCGCAATTCACCCGAGTGAAAAATTGTAATTTTGTGCGAGTAGAATACTATACTTTGTCCACGACTTCCTCAAAAAAATTAGTAATAATCTGCATTTTCAACAATAAAAATAGTTATCAAAAGCGTTGACATAACATTTTCTGTGTTCACTGAAAACTGCATACCTACTCACGTAAACGTCAACTATTTCACTTGACATCGATTCCATTCCTTCCTTTCACTCTGATAAAAATGAAATAGATAATTTATTAGAGTAAATATTCAATAACTTGGGCATTATATTAAATATTAGTTTAATAATTTGCCTAAAAGTTATCTTAGTTACATAAAACCTAAAAATCTAATAACAATACTATCCTAACAATGTGAATGATAGTCTCAAGTTTGGACATACGTTTTGAGTGTGACGTCATGCAGTGCTTAATAAATCATTATACACACTAGTGAATAATAGGTATAATTATACTTCAGGAAGCACACGTATAATGAATGATTTATAGTACAGTCGTGGACAAAAATTATTATTAAACATCTTCTATGTTGTAATTTGTTGTCCTTGTTTGTTTAGTGATCCGCAATTAGTAAGATTTTTTTTAATCTCTTGAAAATAGCTGCATTAGGTTGTCTTCTTTCTGGATAGCGATTGAAACATATCTCAGATCTATTATCACAACTATTAATACTTTGAATAAAGCTTTCTAAAATATCATATTCCTCGTAATTTTCGTACGATATCCTGACTTTTACGATTGAATCAGTTGATTGATATTATGACGGAAAAAAAAGACAAACTCTGTCATAGATGGCATCCGCCTACATGGAATACGTATAAAAAACGCAAAAGGTAATGTAGTAAAATATTATTTTCGTTTTTAAAGACTTTCACATCAAAATCGACCTAACATATGATATATATATATATATATATATATATATATATATATATATATATATATATCGTAAGAAAGAGAAAAAAAAATCTCTTTCAACCAAACTACAGCCAACTATGATTCCCATTAAAAAAAATACATCTTCAGGCCATAACTCGAATTCCACTTATTTTTCAAATTTTCTCGACGCCACTGGATTAAACAGAAAAAGCGCCTTAAGAATGTAAAAGTTATTATCTCGTAACTTCATAAGCAACCATGATTTACACTTGTCTAACAGTAGAAAAATCGAACTTTTGTTCACCTTTAACTCAAAAACAAAAGACGATAGCAAATTTTGTTTTTTGCCAGTAAATTTTTCTCGAAAAATGAGATCCAGAATGCGCCCTTCATTATTTTGTATCTCATCAAACATAACAATTAACAACAAGCAGTGGCGGATTTCTAAATAGGCTAGCTAGGCTACAGTCTATAGCGGCAAATTTTTGTAACCGGAAAATTTTAAAAATATACAAAACATTCAAAGCAGAAACTTTTTTGCGGCGATGTGAGCCGCTCGCCACTATAAACAGAGTTTATAGATAAAATCAATCAAATTCGCAAAGTTTCTCATCTCTTTACTGGGAACATAGCGGCGGCGTGCTCTACAGTTTTTTCATTTTTTTTTTTTTTTTTTTTTAATCGAGGTGAAAACTTCAAAAGCGATACCGGTTGCGAACCCGGCCTGTGTGGGATTCAATAGTTGATATATATAAATATATATCAACATTGCCTACCCACTAAAAACACCTCTGTTCTTTCGGTTTCCGGGCGTTAGCCTACTAAACCTCCAGTCTCACACTTAGATTAGGACTCTCGTGCTGCGGTCAGCACTAGAACCTGTTCCCTTCCTTGTGTCTATATTTCAAGACCCAAGTGTATGTCTCTCTGCGTCGCGTCGCATTAATTTTGAAATCAAGTGAACATACCTGACGACTGCCCTTGGCATTCTCTGTCGACTGGAAGTATGTTCGCTTCATCCCAGGTTGGTTCGAACTTGAACAATGCTCATCACTCCGACCTCGAGATCCAACATCCATTTTCACACTCGTCGTCTGCAATGGCCATTACTCCGACATCGAGATCCAATATCCATCTTCACTCTCGTCGTCTGCAACGAGCATCATTCGTCTTCGAACCTGACGATCCGCTACCATCCCACCGTGCCGTCCTCTGTTGGGCGCTGCTCCTTACTGGCCAACCGATGAAGAACGTGTCTGATGGACAATCTCTCAGCCCATCTAGGTCCTTCTTCACTCCTCGTAGTCTTCAGTTTCAGTCGCTTGCCGTCGAATTCACCGCTTTCCCAGGGCGATGCTGCTTCCTCGGTGGTCTGGTCTCGAATGCGTTTTTTCATTGAATAAACAAACACTACTTACTACGTGTACAATTTGAATTCGAAAGTTCAGTATGGAAGTGTGATATCATTTATAAATATAATGTCGATCGATGAATCTCAGAACTAAACGGTCTGAATGTGTGTACGACAGTGATCGAAATTTTCTACGTCTTTTTCAAATTTCGCGAACTTTCTGATCAGGAAATAAAAAATGAAGCATTTAAATTATGTGAAGTTTATTCACAAGATGTTCCAGATGATCTAGTTGAAGAGATTTTGCACATCAACGAGTTTTTGGCGTTAGATGATAAAAAACTATGAATATCAACAATATGTGCAATTGGATTAAGGATCAGAATCTGCTTGATATTTTTCGTAATATTGATATTACTTTAAAAATTAACAAATCAGTGGCTGTCAGCAATTATTCATCGGAGCATTTTTCCTCATGTTTAAATTGAATTAAAATATATTTACGCTCAACGCTGTCCGATAGCAGATTAAGCGATTCAACAGTTTTATCAATTTAATCTGATGTTGCAAATTCGATTTCATTTGATGATTTAATTAAAATTTTTATTAATAATAAATTCAAAAAAAACTTGTAACGTAAACCATAGAAAAAATTATTTTTTATTTAGTTGAATAATTATAAAATATATTATTCAAGTTTTATATTTTCATGAAATGAAGTTTTTTTTTGTATTTTATTCGAGTTTGATAATCGTTTGTATTATTTTCGTATTTTGTATTTTATTAAATATTGACATGACCTTGAAATTTCGAAATAAATCGGGCGCTTTTTTTGGTTGAATCCTATTTCTGAATATTGCAGCTTAGTAGAAGATCGTATTATCGAAAAAATACCTGATGACTTGTCGAATACTTCGAATGATAATTTATCACCAAATTTAAATGCGGAAAGTGACCAAAAGAATATGAAATGTATTTTTTATCAAACAGGCATGGTCCTCAGAACAAAAAAGGATTATTGTCAAATATTTTGCTGAACGTATAAAAAAACAGAGAAGTCCAAAACAAATTGAGGTTAATATGTTCTGAGAAGAAAGTCTTGGTTTATTTGAGAATAGAAAATGGGAATCTATAAAAGCTGTTGTTTACAACTTCTATACTGGAAAACTAAAGAGTCGTATTGATATTCACACAATATAATTTAAAATAATATATTTTCAAGTCAAAATTATGTAATAAGTGCATAATAATAGTTATCGGATTAAATAAGAACAGACAAATACACATCTCACTTCATAGTAATAATATAAGAAGTTTCACTTTGGCAACAATGCATGGCTCAGGGTTGCTAACTCAAATCTATAAATCT
>JARQZK010001478.1:85000-105000 GCA_030704885.1 Cynegetis impunctata | reverse complement strand
AATCAAAAATCAAGGTATTGAAGATAAAAATATTGATGGACTAGTTAAACTGAAATAAAACTACAATTCAAAGTGAATTGAAGTAGTCTAAAACTTTAAAAGAAAGATATGTAGATAATTATTAACTAATAACCAAGATACTAAATCACAAAAGTTAAATTGAAAGATATAAGTTAAAGTTACTAAAGAAAAATATATTTAAAATTGCACTAGATAGAATAAATATATTCATAACATACATAAAACATCACGAAAGTTAAACAGTGTTATTTACTGAAGGCCATCCTCCAAAGAAGATGGGGTGAGAGTCACAGCAATCACCTAAATAACACTGATGCATGCCCAGCACTCGACTTGTCGATAATCATTATACTTCAAAAAATATTTTCGGTATGAAACAATGAGTTTCATCCAAAAAAAAATGTCAGCCTCAACGAAAAAATAAAAAGGTTATGATCAGTTGTATGTTAGACAGACAACAGACCAAAAAAGGAAATAAAAAGAGAACTCCATAGTCACCCGAGACCAAGGATCCATATGGAGGGAGGGCATGTTGGTTTCTGATATTAATAAAGTCTCAAAACCACAAAAAGACTTCCATCACCACTCTGGAATATCAGAAGTGACGATGTCCAATCCGAGAGAAAAATAAAAATAAAAAAGTCAAAATCGGTAAAGTCAAAAATCAGTAATCTGTGTCCGTTAAGAAGGTACGAGTTCTCATAAACTCAAGATATACTGAGTGCCTACACACTAGATAAAGACAAGATATGTATGTGGACACACCAGCAAAGATAAATCTCAACGCAACACAAGACTGAAAGATATTTGAAGATATGTGTCTATAAATAGACAAGTCAAAATCGGTAAATACATAGCTAAACTATGAAAACATCAAAGATATTTAAAGGTAAACCACAAAAACAAGAAAATTTATCGAATATGAAAATGTTGAAAGATAAGTTCGATGTTCAAAATGTAAATGACAATCATAAGTAATGATGAATAGATATAGTAGTAATAGGTTTCGAATTCGACATCTCAGGAATAAAAAAAAATTGTGTTGACCAAATCAAAATGAAATTCTTAATTTAATCATTGAACGAAATTTTGAAATTAATTTGGAAAAGGAATTTTTAGAAAAAATTTAAATATGAATCTACAGTATAATTGAAAAAAGAATTCTCTAAGTATTGTAAGAAAGTTAAACAAAATAATTGACTCTACTTGATAGCAATTAAAAATGAAAAATCAAAAAAAAATTATGTCTAGTTGTTATTCGACATTTATGTTTGTGTCCCACCCAACCAAATGTAGTATGACTTCGTCAACCTACATCGCCTGGAGTTTCAAAAGAAACACCACAGGCCCTATAACACAAACAAAGAAACAAAAATCAACACATCATTCAAAAGAGAAATCGAATCAGAAAAACTACAAGATAATTTAAATTATTTCAATAGATCAATAAGGTAATGAAAGAAACGATAAGAGGGCGCCATCCAAAGATATTCAGTCTTTGGAAAGATATAACGGAAAGAGGAAGGAAAATTTTTGATGTACACTACTGCATCTTAAAAAGACACAAAAAAAGTTTAAATAAATTGAGTAATTAATATAACAGAATCTTCAAAAGATACTCAAATTCAAAAAAAAACTCTAAAGTAAATTAACAGCTACACACAAATATGTATTTAGGGTTGCATAGCAATAATAGACTTCAGAAAATTAATAGGCAATTAGATATACATGCTCTCGTTAAGACTTCTTGCCTCGACAAAAATGTAAGGTAAGATACGAAAAGATATATATGTCGAGCATGAAAAAGATAAGAGATAATTAACGAGAAAAGGTAATTGGAATAGATAAAAGATAATTAATGAGAAAAAGGAATTGCATATCTATGTTATTGCCAATAAATATAAAGTTAATAATTTGTACATAAAAAAAACGAAAGTGATAACTAAAAATGCGATATAAGGTAAAATTCAAAATAGGAATGAATATAGGAAATAATTAATCTATTGAAATATCATCATTACTGTCATTTAAGTTAACATCGTCCTGTGTAATATCGAGCTTAATGTGGGAGACATGGAAATTCCCTAAATTATTTCCATCCAAGTCTTCTAAGTTGTAAACTACTGGAGACAATACCTTTTTCACAATACACGGTATAAATTTGGTAGCCAATTTAGCAGCAAATTTGTTTGCAGCATCAGACAGTACCAAGTTTCTCTTCCACACCCTATCACCTACACGAAACCGTAGATCTCTCCTTCTTAAATTGTACCGGTGAGCATTCACCTTGTATGCATGATGGATTCTCTTTTGAACATATTCATATAAATGAGGCAGTTTTTCTTGAACAGTAGGATCTAAAACCTTATTTGTAATTAAGATATTATTATCTGCATTTTCTGAAATATGTCCAAAGAAACCACCATTAGTAGGCACATTTCTGGTGAAACATAAGAATGAGGGAGAAAAACCTGTAACTTCATGCTTCGCTAACCTAATAGCTTGTGCTATTTGATGGATATTCTGGTCCCAAGATTTATGATCATCGTGAATAAACGACCTTATTGCAGTGGTAATTGTCCTATTTACTCTCTCAGTAGGATTTACTTGAGGGGAAATATCTGGCATTGTACCAAATCTTTTGTATGTTATAATTTTTGATTAAGTTCTTAAATTCGTTAGAGGTAAACTGCACTCCATTATCCACTAAAATAATCTGAGGTACTCCAAATATTAAGAAAACTTGATTTTCAATAAATTTACAAACAGCTTTAGAAGTAGCTCGAGGTAACGGTTGTACTAATACAAACTTAGTAAACCAATCAGTTACAACTAATAAGTACTGATTTCCATTCTTAGATCGTGGGTAAGGTCCTAATAAATCAGCTAATATCAACTGGAAAGGAAAATTTATGTTTCTATAGTTGCCTATACGACCAGCCTGCGGTAAATTATCAGCTTTGCATGATGCACAAATTTTACAATTGCGAATATGGAACACTACAGATTCCCGCATCTCAGGCCAATAATATAACGAAGATAGTCTCGACAACGTTTTTGAAACACCTAAATGGCCAGCTGTAGGTTCATCATGGAATTTCTTAAGTAATTCTAATCTATTGCTTGTAGGTACCACAATTTTCCACTCATTTACATGATCTAAGAACTCCGAATTACACAGTATATGTTTATACAAAATATTACCAACAACTTCAAAATCTGCATAAAGATGTGGATTAGTAGTCACTTTATTCAACATCTCTCGATACCATCTATCAGGTCTGAGTGTCGATAAGTCCAAAACAGCGATTTTCAATGCTTCAGGAATACGAGATAGTGAATCAGGAACATTCATAAGCACTCCAGAACGATGAACTATGTCAAATGCATGACTTGACAATTTCAGAATCCATCTGGCTATTCTGGGCGATGGATTTTCAATCGTGCCGAGCCAAATAAGGCTTGAATGATCCGTAATCACTGTGAAGCGAGTTCCCTCGATATATGGACGGAAACGTTCAATGGACAACAATATAGCAAGGAGTTCTTTTTCAGTGGTAGTATACTTCCTTTGACATTTATTTAATGTTTTACTAAAATATGCGATAGGATGTTCTACACCGTCATTCTCTTGAAACAACACACCCCCCACGCCAACGTTAGATGCGTCACATGCCAAAAAGAACCTTTTTGAAAAATCTGGACTAGCCAAAATTGGTGTTGTTGTTAAAGCTAACTTAATTTTTCGAAATGCATCATCTGCCTTTTCTGTCCAAACTATAGACTGTCCCTTCTTTCGTCCTTTCAACAAATCTGAGATAGGACTACAAACAGTGGAAAAGTCCTTGAGGAACCTCCGATAATATCCAATTAAACCAATGAGTCTCCTAATTTGTGTGGTGTTTGTAGGAGTAGGATAATCTAGGATAGATTTTACCTTATCTGGATCTGTTCGGAGTCCATCTTGGTCCACTAAAAATCCCAGAAATTTCAACGAAGGACGACAGAATTTACATTTCTCAAAGTTCACAGTTAGATTGGCTTCTTTTAAACGTTTAAAAAGTCTTCTGAACGTGGCTACGTGGGTATCAAAATCAGGTGTAGCAACAATAATATCATCGATATAATAAAAAATATAGGGCTCCAACGAGGGTCCTATAACCATCAGCTTACACATAGCCTGGGCTGAATTATGGAGGCCAAAAGGAAGAACACTAAAACAAAACAAACCTCTACCTTGCACTGAAAAAGCTGTCTTCATTTTAGATTCCTCCTCAAGAGGTATTTGAAAGAAAGCAGATTTCAAATCTATTGAACTCAAAAATGAAGCACTTTTTATCTTGCTAATTATTGTGTCAATTAAAGGCATTGGATAACTATCCGGCATCGTAACAGAATTTAATTTCCTACCATCAAAACAAACACGGTGAGTCCCATTTTTCTTATCCACCAACCAAAGTGGAGATAACCACGGTGAACATGTAGTCACTGGTTTTATTACTTCCAATTCCAACATTTTATCGATTTCTTTATTCAAAATTGTTTGCATAGCAGGTGATAAAGGATACTGTCTTGGCCTAATTGGGCCACCCTGTGTTAAAATAGTGTGAGTATATAGGTGTGTCCTGCCAATTTTATCTACTGGACCGATAGTTCTGAAGAGTTCAATGACATCATCTAACTCCTCTCTTTCAGAAGGCAACAAATCAATAACATTTCGTATTGTGTGTACAGTTGCGGTAGATAGCAAACACATATCATAAACAAAACGAGAAAAATCAACCTTAATATTGAATAACTTCAAGAAATCTACACCCAAGATCATTTTCTGTGGAATGGATGGTACTATGAGAACTCTAACATCCTTAACGACATCATTTAACATAATAGGAAGGGACACGTAGCCCAAAGTAGACTGTACTTTGCCGTCTGCAGTTGTTAGACTTACAGAGACATCATAATCAATAGACAAATTCAAAATTTTTAAAATATAAAGGAACGAAGAACCAATAATAGAAATGTTACTGCCACTATCTAAAAGTGCAGAAACAACCTCATCAAAAATAGTAACATTTAGGTATGGTCTATTATCGTTAGCACACTTATTCAATAGATGTTGTACAGAAAATTTGTTGTTCCCAATTCCTGTTGTTGGAGGTGATTGTTCAATCATTGGCGTATTTATAAAGTTCTTAACTTGGATAAGCCATTCGTTCCATTCATCCTGATTGAACCAGTCGTGTTTGAAAGTTACTTTTTGCCTGGCTTTGAACTGTGGTTTACGTTGGCAGGATGTTTTAAAGTACTTGGCTGATTGAAACCTTCTGCCATAGATTTCCCAGCCTGTACGTTTTTTGAGCACCTTTTACAAGAAGTTTTTGCAACTCCTTCAAGACCACATCCATAACAAGAGAACTTTCGCCTCTCACGACAATCGTTGTATCTATGTCCTGGTGTTCGACAATTCCAACAAATCAATTTGGAAGAAAGCTCCGAAATATTCAGATTTTTTGAAAATCTAGAAACCATATTTAACGACAAAGTGTCCTCTATTCTTTTACATAAAGAAACTAAAGAAGGTACATCCTGAATGTCCTGTGAAACTAAAGCCCTAACATATTCTGATGCTAAGTTAGATCTAACGATATTAACAATATCCTTTTCCAAAGGACGTACATTTAACCTGTTAAACTTGGCTTCTAAAGAATGAATAAAAATCATAACTGACTCTCCTGGTTTCTGTTTCGTAGACCTTATCTCGTCTAAAAGTATATGGTCATAGTTGGATGATAGAAAAGTCTGTTTCAATCCTGCTACTAACTCTGACCAATCCTTAAAAGTGCCTCTAACAGCATGATTGTGCCACCAGGTCCAAGCATCTAAATCAAATAAATCAGCAGCTGAATCAAAAAGGTCATTGTCACTACAACAACGAGATACTTTAAGAGTATCTACCAGTTCGAGAAAGGGAACCAAAGGCTCCTTACCAGAAAATATCTTTATACCCCATTTAAAAACTGGGATCCTCTTTGAAATATTTGACGAAACATTCTGAGATGCTATAACTGAGACATGTTCATTAATTGTAGGTCTAACAGGAGTTGAAGAGGCAGCAAGATCGTCAGCAAATTGTTTATCTGATAAATCAGACTCTAACTCTAACAATCTCAACAACAAAGACTGTTTTTCTAAAGTTTCAGCATCGTCACTTGCCTGTAATCGATTAATTCTACCAGAACAGTGAGTCAGACGAGTTTTAAGTCGATTATATTCATCTCTAGTGCATGTACCACTAACACAAGAAATCAAATCTGCAATATCTTTCAATGAAAGTTTCAACTCAGCAATATTCTCATCAAAAGTATACATATCAACTAGAGAAACAAAGCTACGATATGCGCTTTCTTGAGAAAGTGCACCTCTTAATGTTTTGCGGTTTCTGTCTACTGTATCTACAACCTTCCTTCCTAACCTAAGTGAAACTTCATAAGCTAGTTCATGTGCTTTCAAAAAATTAGGATTCATGACTTTGCTATTGAAAATGACTGACTAAATCAGATATAAGTAACTAAATTGAATTGAAGTTAACGAAAATATATAAATAAAGGCAAATATAGATATAAAGTATTAAATTTTACGAAATCAAAAAAATATTAACACATGCAAAATGTAAAATAAGATAAAGAGAAAATATTTTACTCTCCGATAAATTGTTGATCAAAATTTGTGTTTCCGAGAAATCATAGAATCTTCTTTATTGACTGATCTCGGCTAAAATTTGGTTTAGCCAGTGGACGGTATTTCAATATATATATATATATATATATATATATATATATATATATATATATATATATATATATATATATATATTTATATAAATTTATATATATATATATTTATATATTATATATATATTATATATATATATATATATATATATATGTATATATATATATATATATATATATATATATACTATATATATATATATATATATATATATATATATATATATATATTTACCTCCATTTAAATTTAGAAACCTTCCAGTATAGTGCAAGGCCCTATTTTTAAACGTGACAAGATGGTGGAGGCGCCTAAGCTGTTATCCCGGGAGATTAATTCTCCATAATCAATCTTAACCTACATAATAAAAAAATTCAGGTGCTTTATATATATATATATATATATATATATATATATATATATATATTTATATATATATATATATATATATATATATATATATATATATATATATATATATATATATATATATATATATATATATATATTAATATATATATATATATATATATATATATATAATATAATATTATATATATATATATACTATAATATATATATATATATTTATATAGATTATATATATATATATATATATATATATATATATATATATATATATATATATATATATATATATATATATATATATATATATATATATATATATTATATACTATATATATATATATATATATATATATATATATATATATATATAATATATATATATATATATATATATATATATATATATATATATATATATATATATATATATATATATATATATATATATATATATATATATATATATATATATATATATATATATATATATATATATATATATATATATATATATATATATATATATATATATATATATATATATATATATATATATATATATAATTATATATAAAGGTTTCTTTTCAAGTTATTCATCACAGACGGTTTTTATATGTTTATATTAAATTGAATTTAATATTTTTTTAAACAAATTACCTCTCATTTCAATAATAATTTAATAATTAGTTTTTATAAACTGCTTTAGTGAAACATATTTGTAGTGCAAACATTTGAAAATGCACATGGAGATTTCGTGCGAGTTTTTTTCTAAGCTCTATGTTCGAAAATAAACTTCATCTGAGATTGTTTTCTGGGCAGTCGTGTGTCTTGCCATTAATTTGGATGTGGTCACATATGATAAAGTCAGGTTTTCGAAATAGTGCATAGATAAATTACAATTTCCATGAAGGTTTTGCAACCATTTCTTCTGAAATGGACTGGACTGTTGAACCTCCAGAAATATATATATTTTTGAAATAAACATTTCATTATGTCGAGATTTTTTAATATGACACGAACAAAGCAAGTCTTTTACAATTCTACAGCTTCTTCCATTGGATCGGAAGTTGCAAGGAAATGTTCATTATAATACCATAAAATTCACCAATATAATTTTATTCATTTAAAAACAATATGAACTAATTTCATCTCAAATTTTATAGCATCTACCACAGCTTTGCCAAAATCATCTTACTACGAACTTCGTACGTGAGGAGGGATAATACCTTACAACGGACCGTGGAGTCACCTCGTATAACATCGCACAATAGTATTAATATATGTTTATGTATATTTGAATTTCGTTTTTTGTTCTCTGCGTATTTTCCTTCGAATTCAGTATAAATTTTATATATTTTTTTTCAGTTTTGAGTATCTACAATATATTAATATTGTATTAATATGTGTCTCATTCTACTTTTCGGAATATTTCTCTTGTGTTTAAATAGAAAACCTGAATTAATATATAACCAATATTCTCCATTTTATTTTATTCAGATAGAATATCTGCCTATGAATTCATTAACAAAAATCAGCCGAATATAATTCAAGCATTAAGAATGCAAGATGGCGACCAGTGACAAGCAAGCCGAAAATGGTCCCTATTTTGCGTGCCATAAAACGCGTCAATGTTCATGTATTACATGTATAAACTGTGGAAAAGTGTATCATAAATTCTGTGTTGAAAGGGATTTCGCAGGAAAGGTGAACATCATAGACTCGACACGATTAACATGCTGCGAGATAGACTTAACCTCACAACCGGCGGGAGAAATACAACTTTTGAAGGCACTCGTTATGGAAGTAAAAAGCAATAATAGAGTACTGAAGGAGAATGCAATCCTTTTAAAGGATAAAATAAGGTACCTGGAGGAAAAACTGAAAACATGTCATACAGTTGAAAACGACACAAAGACAGGGGACATCGGGATCGACGGAAGGAAGTCAGCTGATACGCAGGATACGCAGCTGCCACCCGACGAAGAACAGTCGAAAAATACCATCTGGGAAAACAAGAGTGGCCCCAAACTCTCCCACGCGAATTCCGTCGTAGTCCGGACTGATAAGGACGACGAAAAACATACCAACGGGAGCGCATATGATGCTGACGCCAACCTAGGCCTCACTCAACAACGGCATCGTAGGCACCAAAGAGGCCAACGCAGCGTGCCCACCACAGAACAGGATAAAATTCAGAGAAAAGATCATAACCTAAAAAGTCGTAATCGAAATCCCGATGAAGAAGTTGGATCCAGAGATGATTTTGAAGATTTTGAGGCCATAAAACCACTAAACAAAGACAAAAAATTCTTGTCTCCAAAGTGAAAAGTCACATCACAGAAGATATTGTAGCTACATACATAGCAAAACATGCAGATATAGCGAAAGAAAGTATCAAGGTCAAGCAATGTGAAGTTAAAAAGCCCAACCAAACTCAAAACTACTTTATGGTTGGTGTGGATCCTGCTCTGAAGGAAGTCATCTATCAGGAGCAATTCTGGCCGAGTGGGGTTGCATTCCAGAGATTTAACTTTGCAATGGGAAAAAATTTTTTAGCCGAGAGGGCTACGGATCAACCAAACAAGTAACACAACTTACCAAAACAAAAGCTGGGAGTGAGCTGAGTTTTGCTCACCTAAACATTAGAAGTCTAAACACTAAAACATCATAATTAGGAGTGCTTCTATCCCAGGAGGTTCCAGATGTGTTATGTCTGTTCGAACACTGGATCCGAAGAAATGATATTGAAAGGGTGCATTTAGATGGCTACAAGCTGATAAACTACTCATCCGAAGGTGACACTCGTGGAGGAGGTACTGCCATATATGCAAAAGAAAATTGCAGAAGCCGAAATGTCATTACGAGTTTAGTCCCCACAGACAAAACTTTGTTTGTATAGTTCTAAGCATTTACAGATCACTCCACGCTGACCTTGATGAATTTCTCAGTTCACTCCATATCATTTTGGATGAAGTATACCATCCCAGTAAGTACCTACTTATATGCGGAGATTTTAACATAAATTTTGCTCACGACAGCCCCGCATTATTTAACACTTTACAATTGATATCAAGCTATAGCCTAGTTCCTCATGCTACCGGAGCCAATAGAGTAGGAACAACATCCAATTCCCAAATTGATAACATTTTGAGCAATATTCCTTCTGATAATATATTTTTTCATACTATTCTGACAGACATCTCTGACCACTTTGGGCAAAAGCTATGTGTAAAAATTGGTCCTGAAAATAAAACTCATGTATTTCTAAATAAGAGGTATTTCACTCATAACAACATTTTGACATTTCAAAACTCATAAAGATATGAAGATTGGATATATGTTTATCTCTCAGCTGAGCCAAACGATCAGTATGAAGTTTTTAAAAACATTATCTATTACTATTTCGACTCATCCTTTCCTGTATGTACTAGTCGGTCTAAAGCAAACCCCTGTTGGATAAATTCAGAAATAAAAAACTAGTAATTTTGTGAAAGATTTATATGTATTATATAAACAAACGAATAATCAGAATATATTTGAACAGTACAAAGTCGAAAGAAAGAATTACCAAAAATTCATACGACATTACAAAACTAGGCTTAATGATAATAAAATTATTAATTCTAGCAATAAAAATAAAACAATGTGGAATATTTTTAACAGGGAAAGTAATAAAAGCAAATCACAGCATAACCTAATTCTTCGCAATAAAAGCAATCACATTGTCAAAAATCCGACTGAAATCTTAAATATTCTCAAAAATCAATTTGATCTGTCGGAAAATAATAAACAGAATATAGATAATATAAATCAAAGCATAAATTTTCATAACCCACTTACTATATATCTGCAACCAGTAGATTATAATGAACTGTAAAGAATTATTATGGCACTACCCCAATAAATACTCTTCTGGAGTCGATGAATTTCCAACGTTTCTACTGAAGCACATTGCTCATATGATTTGTACACCATTGGTGCATATCATAAATAATTGTCTTGCATTAGGAGTGTTTCCAGATCAATTGAAAATTGTAAGGGTTGTGCCCATATTCAAGAAGGGGGATGTACACGGTTCGTCGAACTATAGACCAGTGTCACTACTTTCATCAGTGTCGAAGATCTTTGAAAGAGTAATATACAATCGATTACAGCGATTTCTTATCCAATGTAACATCCTTAACACCAGTCAATTTGGTTTCCTTCCTAGTAGGTCTACAGATATGGCAATATTTACAGCAGTCTCAGACATAATTGCAAATCTTGATAAAAATGATAGGGTCGCAGGCCTTTTTTTTTGACCTTTCAAAGGCGTTCGACACAATTAATCATGAACTTTTGCTAATAAAATTGAATCGGTATGGGGTAAGGGGCCTGTGTGCGTGTCTGATTGCCTCGTATTTAAAAAATAGGTGTCAGACTGTGTCCATTTCCCATGATGGGCGAAATCATTATTCCGAGAGGACTTTGGTTCGGAGAAGCGTTCCCCAGGGTTCTATACTGGGACCCTTGCTCTTTTTATTGTATGTTAATGACCTTCCCGGCTCACTGGGTGGGGACCTTGTTTGCCGATGATACGTCGGTATTGCTGTCGAGCGGGAGTCTCGCTGGCATGTCGGTGAGCTGATCTCGTGTGATGGAGCAAATGGCCACTTAGTGTGAGAAAAATTGCCTTAGACTGAATAGCGATAAGACGGGACATATAGTGTTTAATAAACACAAGATGAATACTGAATCATTATATGTTAATCATAATCATAAAACTATACCAAATATGAACTCCATAACATTTCTAGGCATCCATATTGACTCCTGTATCAGCTGGGAGCAACATATTGCAAAACAACATATAATTAAAACTTAACAGTGCATGTGCTTCAATACGCAGGCTTCGAGACTGCATGTCACTGCACTGCATTCAACTCTTTTATTTTGCACACGTGCAGTCCCTGCTTAACTATGGAATATCCATCTGGGGAGCATCCAGATTCTCTGATACCATATTTAAAATTCAAAAAAGAATAATCAGGTGTATGCTTGGTCTTCATCCACGAACTTCGTGCAGGCCATTCTTTACAGAATTAGATATACTAACCGTCCCTGGACTAAACTTTTCAGCACTTGTCATCTTTGTTAGGAAAAACATGCACATGTTCTCGACTAATCTGGACGGTAATGCTGATAACATGGTCATATCCACGAGAAGTAGAGAAGAACTCCGGATCCCTTTACATAATTCCACGTTTTTTGAAAAAGGTGCTTATTATCGGGGTATTAAGGCCTATAATCTCTTACCCGCTGATATTAGGAATGTGGAGGGAATTGATAGGTTCAAAAAAACAGCCTCAAGATTTGTAAAAAACAAATGCTTATATTCCTTCAACTTTTAAGTTGTTATCTTGATATTTGTCGGATTGTTTTGGTATTTTCTTTTTATTGTCGGTTGTGTAGTACAACCCTTTTATATTATGTATATTTATACCTATTTGTTGTGATAATTTGTTATTTTGTCAAATTTTACATACTCATAAGCTGTTGTGACGTTGCTTTTTTCAAATTTTTGAATTGTGTTAGCAAGAAGAAAATAAATAAATAAACTAATAAGTGTATTTTGCCGAAACTTGCACAAAATTTTTTTTCATTATTTTGGAACTCATTACGTTTCTACATATAGATCTAGCCAACCTATGTGAAATAGAGAAGAAATGTAAGGGAATACTGCACGGTGTTTTGGTCCTGAAGAAAAAAAAACCAGAACTAGCCAGCTGTTTTTGCCTGATGGAATTTACCCCAAACACTGACAGTAACCAGGGTTGATGATCCGGAATAGGACAAGCAAACCTACCTATTCTCTCGTACTTGGTATCGAAATTATATTGAATTCTGAAAGGTAATATTCTAAGGTTGTTTTCTGATCAAAAGGTTCATTGGTCCAAAATTTAATTTTTCTATTTGTAAAAATAATATGTCTTACATACATTTTATCTTGTAGAACTTCTGGAAGTCAATATCAATCCACACATAAAAATTAATTGATTTTTGTTATGCCTAGGTATCTAATGCTTATGTTACTGCAATACACTGCTGCATACGTTGAAATTAATGCTCAAGCTTTTAGCGTCCGCCGCCAAGCGTCGGATGGATATCAACGCCAATATGAAAAATAAACGAAAATTTCCTTCTTTGCTAGCACTTCAACATAAATTCTTCACTTGAGTCAACTCTTCATTTTACATTACTAATCTTGTTTCGGTACTAATACAAACTGTTAATATAAGTAGTTAATCAAAAATAGTTAACTCAAACTTGATTCTCCCTGTGGTATTGTCGAAAAGGTGCACCTTACATATTTATTTATTATAGAAGACATGACAGATATGTGAATTATTTATAAAAAATATTTATAAATACGAAGAAAGAACTGCTTCTAATGTGACTGACCATCACAGTAAGATTTCTAGGGGCATTTCTTCCAAGTTGAACCCCGAGAGAATTATAAGTAATGAAGTTATAAAATATGATGAGTTAAAATGAATTAATATGTGATATGATGAAGGTATATGAAATGAAATGAAATAATATGAAATTAAGTGTAATGAAATGATATGAAATAATATGAAATGAAATGATATGAAGTATGTGAAATGAGAAGATACAGTATGATACATGATTAAATTGAGGTCAAGTGAATTGGTACCAATGTATGAGTGAACACGAGAGTAGTTTGAATGTTATATTAACAGATCCCAAAGAGCGAAAGTTTACCGAAACAAAATTATATGCACTGTTACAAAATAAATATTTGAGCATCCTGTGAACCAAATAATTAAAGTAGATACCTAGACATACTAAAGCTAAATGTTATTTTAATATTGTGAATTATTACCGTTAATACCTGCTGTAGTTATTCATTCTGGGTTTGATTGAAATTTTAATTTTGATTTATTTTACTTACACTGTGACGCGAAAGACATGAGAGATACCATGAGGCATATCAAAGTCAGCTGGCCCTCAAATTACTATGACACCAAATGGAAACTTACCCCAACGTGAGAAAAATCCATTCTGTGAACACTGCACAAATATGGCGCACCCACAAAGTAGTCGCCACCCGTTAGACACTGAGACGCCAACTAATGGAGAAGAACTTCATGTATACCATCTCGTTGTGCAAACAAATCAACGAACAATATACATACCTGAAGTACTACCAGATCCCAAATCGGCGAAGGATGAAAAAGAAAAATAAGTCATTTCCTTTACAACAATCCACACTCACATCACCCGTTCACCAACATCGCAGCATAGGAACGACTAAAACTAAATTGGAGGCAAGCAAACCTATACAAAAATGTGCGATACGCCGTAACCGGAGATGTACACCGACCAAGATAAAAACTCAACAGCACAGTAACTACGAGAAAACACATTCCGGTGTCAAAGTGTCAAGTAACGAAGTGCGGAGAAGCTCTACGAGACAGTGTCGTATTATTGCATAAGTCATTTGTAGAAACTTTTTCGTGACCAGTGACGTACTATCAACTAAATCAGTTGTGCAGAATTTGTTGTTGTTTTGTTTTGGAATTAAATATAAGTGTAGAGCAAATTAATGAAAATTTAGATGAATGTGTAGATATGAATGAAGGGGAGAAAGTTGAAAAAAAAAATGAAATATTTATAAGAGTAGATTTAGAGAAAAAACAGAAAAAAGTTAAAAAATCAGAGGATTCAAGTTCAGAAATTATGGCTTTTATAATGAAGGTGAATAAAAATATAAATGATATGAAAATGAGTATGAATGATAAATTTGAGAAACAAGATAAAAGATTTGAAGTTATGAATGATAAATTAGAAAATATGAATCAAAGATTTGAAAGCATGGATGAAAAATTGAATATGGTTAAACAACATATGACAGAATATGTGAATGAGAATATAAATATACATATTAATGAGATAGACGATAAATTATTAATACAAGATAGGAAATTAGAACAGAATGAATGTAAATTAAGAATAAAAATAGAAAAACAGAATGAATTAATGATAAATATTGGAGAAAAATTTATGGAATCAGTAGATAAGTGTCAAAATAGAATAATAAATATAGAAGATGAGAAATTACTGAATTTAAATAATAATATAAAAAATTTAAAAGAGGAATACGAAAAAGAATTAGCCGAAGTAAAGAATCATTTAAGAATTCAACCACAAAATTTTATGAATATGAATATAGATAGTAATGTGAAATTTGATGGGAAAATAAGAAACATGCATCCAAAAACATTTTTAAATAATATCAAGAATAAATTGAAATATAGTAATAAATGGGAAAATCAGAAAGAAATTATTGAAATATATTTAAATGGGTATGCACAAATTTGGTTTTATAGTTTAAAGGATGAATTTAAAAAATATTTGGATTTTGAAATTAATTTTATTAGGCATTTCTGGGGAGAAACTCAACAAAACAAGTACAGACAAGATTTATATATAGGGAAGTTTAATTATAGTATTAATTTAAATTTAACGGATTATGCAATTAAACTATATAATATAGGAAAACATTTAGATCCAATCATACCACAAGAAGATATTATAAAATGTATTAGTAGATATTTTAATAGTGAAATTGGACAGTATACTATGAACAATAAATTAAATACATTGGATACATTTTTGGAATATTCAACGGAAATAGAAAATGAATTGGAACAAGGACAATATAAAAATCAAAATAATTATAATATTAATAACGAAAATAGACAAGAAGTCGATAGTAATAAATATAATAATAATAACCAGTATAATAGATATGGATATTATAATCAATACAACAGAAATAACCAAAAATATTATAAAGGAATACAAGGAAATTATAATGGAAATCAATATAAGGGGAAACAACCGATGGTACAAGAATATAAGGAAAATGATAGAAAGTTTCAAAATTTGAAATTACAACCGGAATATTCTAAACCAGGTACATCTAGAGAGGATTATACATGGAATACTGAAAATAAAACTTTTTAAATATTGCCGAACCAAAAGCGAATATAAAGATAATACATTATGAACATCCAAGTGAATTTTTAATTTTAAATGAAGAAATTAAATATAGTGAATATAACAAATTATTAATAATAAATGGTGAATTAGATGAAACTTATGTTAAAATATTAGTTGATACAGGATCAGAAATATCGTTAATAAATGAAAAAATAATAGAAAAATGTAAATTAGAAAATGATATAATGAAAATTTCGAAAATTAATTTAATTAGTGCAAATGGAAAAAAGTTAAGTGAGGTGAATAGGTTATGTATTGTAAATTTATTAATAGGAAGTGTAGTAGTGAATTTAAAATTATTTATAGTGAAAAATATAGAATATGATATGGTATTAGGTAATGATGAGTTAAGTAAAGATAAAGTGGAAATAAATTATGAAGAGAAAATAATTAAGGTATATGAAAATAGGATTCAATTTGCAGAAGAACATGATAGAAAGAGAAAATAAAATTAGGAATGCGACCTTTTATTAAAAGGGTAGGAAAGTTGGAATAGATAGTTGAAATTGTAAATAATTTATTATAGATTAAAGTTAATTGAATGAATGAAGAAGAATACATGATATGATAGATAAATAAATGGTTATGAATATTAAATTGATAATTATGAATCAGATAAGTGATCAATCTAAATTTGAAATAAAATTTTGTGAATACATATGAAACAAAGTAAGATCAATAATAGTAAATTTAATAATTAATAGTATAGCAATGTAAACAGAAATGATAAATATTATAACATCATAGAAATATATAAGAAATAGCATATATAAAGCAAAGTGAAAATGTATAGAGATTATAGACAGGTTATAGGAACGAAAGTAAGGATGGGGAGGAAATATGTAAGGTATAATGATATATATATAAATATAAATAAAATAGGTATAAATAAGTCTACCGAAAGTGGAGACAAAGAAAATATGAATTAAAATGTGGTGAATCTACCAAAAATATGGGGACACACATATATAAGAAAAATGTATTATGTTAACCGAAAGTGGTAACAAATATAAAATGATAGGGGTATAGAATGGCTTAGATAACGATAATAAGAAATCGCTAAGACTAAAAATAATAAATATTAATATATATGAATTTGCGTAGCAAATATAATCCTATTCCTTACTAGAAGTGCAGAGAACTATAAAAGTGATAATAAATAAAATACAGAATGAAATAATAACAGCTTTATATATATATATATATATATATATATATATATATATATATATATATATATATATATATATATATATATATATATTTATATATATATTTATTTATATATATTTATATATATATATATATATATATATATATAATATATATATATATATATATATATATATATATATATATATATTAAAATATATATTATAATATATATAAATATATATATATATATATATATATATATATATATATATATATATATATTTATCTATTTGTAGAATGCAATTATAAAGAAAGATAGAAATTTAAGTTAGAAAAATATCAATTAAATATACTATTCATATACACAAAAATCATGAATAAAAATTTTATAAAGTTATTAAAGAATTTGGTAACCCACAAAATGTATATTAGATAATATTTTATTAACATTACAAACAAATATTTTCTTATAAAGGTCCTTCAAATGGAATTAATAAACGATAAGACCATATGAAATAGAAAATGAAAAACCAGAGAATAGTTATTTACTAAAAGAAATAAATACAGGGAAACTAAAAGGAGTGTATAATATAGAGAGTATATATGAATATAAAATGAATGAATGAATGATAATGAATAATTGAAAAGAGAAAATGCATAATTGTGATTGTAAAATAAGAATATCATGTTATAGTTATGTTATATTTAGTTGTTATTGTTGAAGTTATAAATAATATATTATAAGAAAATTCAACATTGAATTATTATAAATATTGAAATTAAATAAGTTCAATGTAAATTTTGGGGATTTGATATGGTTTGTTTATTTGCAATATTATAATTGAAATATATGGTACAATATAAATTTAGAAAAATTGATGAGGAAAGGAAACTTCAATGAATTTAAAATAGATATTAATAAAAGATAGATGGTTGTAAAGTATATGTATATCTAATCAATGTTAAAATCTGAACATATGAGAAGGAAGAAGTATGTAAATTGTTAATTAATGTAATAATATTATTGAAATTTTAATTAATGTGAATTTTAATATGTTAAACTGATTTACAAGAAGACTAATGTAAATGTATTGATTATAAATGTTCAATATCAACTTTCAAAATCAAGAATTTATGAGAAATCATTGTAGAATGTCAAAAACTTAAAATGTCATTAATCGTTGGAAATAAATATCAAGTAATTCAATAGGAATTCATGAAATATCAGAAATATAGGAGAATACTAGTAATAGAATCTTTATAAAGAGTAAATAGAAGAAATTAATTTAAGTTAACAGACTTAATTTATGTAGAATACATATAATTATGAAAATTTTATTTATCGTAGAATCAGCTAAATTTGAATATCAGATAATAAGTTAATTTCAAGTCATGAAAGATAGTTAATCATATATAAAGGTATAAGAGGAAATGAGGTAACTGTTTTAGATAGAAAATTGTTGTAGAATAATGTAATAAAGAAGAATTTCAAGTTAGAATAAAATTGATATATATCGAAATGTCAAATTTTACAAGAATAAATAATAAATTAATTAATGGACAGAATATTGAAAATTTTAGTACAAAATCATCAGAATATTATGCAGGTGATATTAACTAAATGATTTCAGTCCAAAAATATGTTTTCATTACAAATTTGTTAAAAAACTAATCAAATGTCATTTAATTATTCAAAATAATCAAGTTAAAGTACTGAGTTTGAAAAATTTTAATTAATCATAAATAAGCTGTTATTATTGAAATAATCAATTTCCAAAATTATTGTACATTTAATTAAATAGAATGATATAAAAATATGTACTGTACCTGTTAGTATAATATTTAAAATATGATCAATAATTACAAAAAGGAAATGGATATATTCTCGAAAAGACCACCTGGCAATTTGATATTTTAAAAATAATAGAAGGTTATATAAGGATGCATAACATCCGGCATCAGTTAGTTGTTATTTGATTTCCACGAGAGAACCTTCGTTGTTCAGAATCAGAATTCATTTGTTTTAGTCATCCATATTGTAAAATTGAAAGTATAAAGTGAAATTAAGCTGAAAGTTGTAAAGAAAATTGATTAGAAGTGCAAGTATTGTAACCATAAATACATACTTGGTGTAAATTCCATATTATTATCAAATTTGTTAAAGTGAATGTTGTAACTGGCATCCACAATAGAAATTGAGAGGTTAAGAAGATACTAGTGATATAATTGGATATTCATAGAACGAGTACGAGAGTAAAGACAGAAAGGAGTTGAGAAAAAGAAAGAAAGAAGAATTTGTTGGACACAGAGAGAAGAAAAATTAACCAAGAAAAGAAGTTAATTGTGAGTTTTTGAACATTAATAATATTGGCCAATAAATCTAGTAAATATTTGCAAATATAAATTTTAAAAAGGGATATAAGAATTGATATATAAAAGGTACCATATTAGAATATTAAATAGTTATTGTTGTTGTTAATTTTGAATTTGACAATCTAGGTTGATAAATTTATGAAAGTTTCATAATTTTGAATTTATTGAAGTTTGAATTAATAGTTAAAGTTATAGAAGATGAATAGAATCAATTTCATTAT
>JARQZK010001478.1:0-82500 GCA_030704885.1 Cynegetis impunctata | reverse complement strand
ATATTACTTTGTCTTCTAAAAAGTCTACCTAGATGGAAACAAATTCTTCAGCATTTAGTCCGCCTTCCACTTAATTCCAAATGAAAAAGGACCATTTTCAATACAAAAGTGAGGTCCCGATAGAATTTAGCAGATTTTCGTTGTGAAGATTTTCTCTTGGGTACAAAGCAGCTTTTCGTCCACTGCTTTCCTACCCGATTGAATGATATCTACCTTATTCCTCAAGCTATAAGGTAGGTAATCGTCCAAACTTTATGACCAGTTCAAAAAGTGTACTTGACCAAAAAATTGATTTAGTAGGTTTACGAATTAGGCCGACTATATATTTATATATATATATATATATATATATATATATATATATATATATATATATATATATATATATATATATATATATATAGATATATATATATATATATATATATATATATATATATATATATATATATATATATATATATATATATATATATATATATATATATATATATATATATATATATATATATATATATATATATTTTATATAATATATAAATTTCAAATTTTTTGAGAACAATCATGATGTCACTGACGTGTCTCTGTTCTTGGGAGATATCAATATCGATTTGTGTAATCCGGGTGACAGGGATACAGCTGAGTACCTAAACACCTTGAGTGAGTTTGGGTACATCTCCACGATAAACGCACCTACCAGAGTGCAAGGTAGAAGTAAAACTTGCCTAGATCATATTTTTATTAAATCCATGAATCCTGATTTGTATGAAAGTGTTTTACCTATTATATTGAAGACCACAGTAACAGACCACTACACTACTCTACTGCAGGTAGTGCTTCCAGGAAAAACTAGGGCAAAAGAAAACAAAAATAAATCAATTAAATGTATAGATCTCAACAGAATGCATAATATGTTCGGCAATGTTTCTTGGATCGACGTCTACACTGCATCATCTCCTGATACTGCAACGGAAAAAGTTATTGATATAACTACAAAAACGTTAACAGAATGCAGGGTGAGTCGTCAGATTCGTAGAAAAAATAACAAAATAGCTCCCTGGGCTACGAATGGATTGTTGAATTCTATTAATGATGAAAACAGGATGTTTCGTCTTGTTCAAAAGCAGCCACACAATGAAGACCTGAAGACGGAATACAAGAGCTATCGAAACAAGTTAACTTCATTGATCCACAAAGCTAAATCCAACTTTTATAATCAGTTACTTGAGAAAAATCAGAACAATTCAAAAATCTTGTGGGATGTTATCCAGCAAATATCAAGGACAAAAAAACAAAGATTCAACCTTGATGAAATTGGGCATCCTACTGAAAGCAGCATTTTGACTGACAAAAAAGAAATGCGAATGCATTTAATAAAACCTTTGTTGAAACGGGTAAAACTCTTGCTGGCCAAATAAAAAATGACAAGAATTACAAAATTAAGAGATCCTCTACTCTGAATTCATTTGTGTTCGAACCAATTAATTCGATGGGAACAAGAAACATAATTTTTGAATGAAAAAATAATAAGGCAGTAGGCAATGACGACTTGAAAGCTGAAACTATAAAACTTATATCAGTCTATATTCTGGAGCCCTTGACTTATGTATTGAATAAATGTGTGAAAGAAAGGATTCACCCTAATAGGTTCAAAAAGTCGATTGTAACGCCACTCTATAAAGAAGAGGATACAACCATCATCACAAACTATCATCCAATCTCTCTTGTTACCCATCTGTCAAAAATATTCGAAAAGATAATTAAAAAAAGAGTCGTTAATTTTCTTTATAAGTACAAAATAATTTCAGATTGTCAGTTCGGATTCAGAGAAAATATTTCGACTCAGGATGCAGTTCTGTCACTGAGTACGAAAATTGCCCAGGCTTTGAATGAGGGAAGACCATCCTTGTGTGTATTTATAGACCTGTCCAAAGCCTTCGACACTGTCAGTCATCGTCTTCTTCTTCAATCCCTGGAGGATATTGGAATGCGAGGTAACATGTTGAAACTGTTCGAAAGTTATTTAACGGGAAGATGCCAGGTGGTGAGAATAGATGATGTATTGAGCAGTGAGAGGGTAATTGAATGTGGAGTGCCTCACGGTTCCGTGCTTGGACCAACACTATTCAATGTGTATATAAACGGGCTTTTCTCGTTGAGTGGCAGAGGAGATATTGTTGGTTTTGCGGATGATACAGCCATATTCTATAAAGCAGATGACTGGAACTCATTGAGGGAGATGGTTGAGGTGGAGTTTTCTGAGATAAAAAGTTGGTTGGATGAGAAACTATTGACCGTTAATATAGATAAAACACACTATCTACCATTTTGCTGTATTTCGGCTGGAACACCTCCATTCGATCACTTGGTGGTCAGGACTGAAACGCCCTTCCACATTCTTCCAGAAAGAAAAGTGAAATATTTAGGTATAATAGTTCATATGCATGTGAAATGGGATTTACATATAGGGTATACTGTCAACAAATTAAGAAAGATATTATACAAATTTAGGAAGCTCACAGAAATCCTACCACTGAAGCACCTGAAAACTTTATATTACTCCTTAGTTGAGAGTCACATTCGTTATGGAATAGCAGTATGAGGGGGAGCTTCAAATACTCACTTCCGCCTTATCGAGGTCATGCAGCGACGTTTCCTTGAACGGATATTTTCAAAAAACAATAATAAAGGTATTCTTCTGATCTTCTCTACACTGAGACTCAAATTATGGTCATAAGACAGTTGTATTTTCTCTGCACTGGTATCAGATATCATGCGAATAAGCATTCAGCATTGCTTTCCTCCCATCAATACAACACTCGCCAAAGAAACAACTATGTTACACCCCTGATGATTAGGGTCGCGTCTCAAAGATCATACTCGTACTTTGCTCCAAAACTTTATAATAGTATACCTCAAAGATTAAAATCGATAGAAAATATTAATCGATTTAAACTAGAACTGAGGAGGCACATACTTCGAAGTAAGAGAATTGAACTTCAGAGAATATTTGATTAGATTTATAGTAACTCAACATTATACAAAGAAAAGTATTCTCAATGTGCGCTTGTTGTTTTTTAGATGTTTGTTTCTCATCTTCACTTGTTTCTGTTGATTCTGTTATTTTAATATTTTGTATAGCTTGATGACTGATACTTTTATCCTTTTCTATGGTGTAATATAAGTTTCTAATTTTTATATAATTTATGTGTATATTATGTGTGTATGCGCGTATATTCAGATGTATGGATGTATGATTCTATGTTCTACATTTTATAATCGAATTTATAGTTGTATCATTCAGTGAAATTTTTATGTTTGTGTGTTTTTGGTGATCTCTTTGTTTCTTCATTGTTTGTTTCTATTACTTCTCGAAATAAGTGTTTACACTTATCAAGTTTTTATTTATTCACAACTGCTCTTTGTTTTTTATTTACTTGTATTTGTACCATACTGGTGTGTAAATAAATATTATTATTATCATATTATATATATATATATATATATATATATATATATATATATATATATATATATATATATATATATATATATATATATATATATATATATATATATATATATATATATTTTATTATTTATTATTTTTCGATAGTCTGTTACAAATATTGCTACTCAAGTTAGGCAAATAATTTATTGGGAAGTATTTTTGTTCTTCATTAATAGTTTGCGTAGGGTATATTGAATGCAACAGCTACTTTATTCGTTTTTTTTTCAATGAGCTTGTCGATAAAACTTTCATTGTAACTGTTATTGATGGCTAATAATTTAATTGTATTAACTTCAGTTTGAAAATTTGTTTCCGATAATGGAATCGTGAACAACCTATGTATGAACGAATGAAAAGGAATGAGTTTTATTTTAATGTGTTGGTTACTGTCGCTGTGGATGAAAGTATCTCTGAAGGTTGGTATTTTATAAATGTTGAAAGTAAGAGAATTCAAATTCCTAGCAATCTGAACGTCTAAGAAATTCAAGGTACCGCTTTCGTTTTCTACTTCTCTGAACATTGTATAAAATTCAATCACTTCCTTGATTTCAACAAAACCAAATTGTTTCATTCAGGTGACAAAGGACAGGTATAATCACAAAACTGGCCATGTCCATATTCTGCGAAAAATACGATAAAAGTACGTTCCATGGCGAAAGAGACATCTGAATATGCCGATTCGTCACAAAACTAGGCAGAACTCGTTTAATTCATGTCGAAAAATTAGAATCATTCACAAAAGTTGCTATGTCCACGGTCGAGTACGTAACAAATGCCGCCATGTCCAGTTATTCTCAAAACTTGCCATAATCCATTTTGTTTCGTCCAAATCAAATTCCCCGATATGCAAAACTCGCCATATCCACGTAAACATGTTTTTACGTTTGCTGGTTGGTATTCGTTCATTTTAAATTTCTCGCGAACTAAGTGATGGTTGTTCACTGTCTTTCGTTCATACTTCTTAATATAAAAACATTTGAATAGTCAAAAATACATAATGGAAACAATTAAACAAACGCCTGGCAAAGGGCGGAAGAGAATGAGAAACCCAGGGAATTGGAAACAGAATGTGAGGAAGACACAGAGGTACGTTTGTTTGCTTTATTTTACATGTTGCTGTTACTTTTTATGCAGGATTTTCATTTAGATAATAGGAAATTACGATAAAACACTAAGTGCTGTCAGCTAACATATTTTTTTTTATTGTAGGCATTCCACTCCAGGAGAACCATTTGCTCCTCGGTGTAATCACAATACCAAGTCATTTCAGTGCCAAAACCTAACACGCAGAGGCATTACACATTTCCATGCTACATTCTAAAATATATCAGTGAAAATTGCTCAAGACTATTTCATTTTGAAATACACCTCTGCTAGTTATCCAGCAAGGGCTCGCAGTAGACAAGAACAGGCCAGAAAATACCCAAAAAAAGGGAGTGACTATCAAATACTTTGTAAAACGAGCTGTTCTGTAGCCATCAACTGACGGTGTTGCTAGAAAAAACTGTTGTGCCTGTATGCAGACAAACATTTTTGAACATTCTCAGAATTTCCAAAGATCGTGTTCAAAGAGTATGTAGAAGGCATCTTGAAACAGGAATGAGTCCTATTGAAACCAGAGGTGGAAACCGTTATGAGAAACAGTTCGAAAATAAGAAGCAGTCTATGAAAGATTTCATTGGAAATCTCTAGCCATTGGAAAGTCACTATTGTCGGGATAAGGTTGTCGCTCGGCAATACGTTTCAAGCGATTTGAATGTAAACAAAATTTGGAGGCATTATAACAGATCAGTTGACCCTAGATTGCAAGTAAAGAAGTCCTATTTCCGAAAGTTTTTCAATACTAATTACAATATTGGTTTAGGAACCCCATCAACGGATGCGTGTTCATTCTGTATCATGCTAAAAGAAAAAATACATCGCTCAACAACAGAACGTGAGAAAAATGCTGCTATCACTGTGAGCCGAATTCACAAATTGAGAGCTGATGCATTCTATTCCATCATTAAGGAACCTAAGGAAGATATTATCATGTTCTCTTATGATTTTCAGAAAAATCTAACACTTCCCAAGGTCCCGGATCAGTCTGCGTATTATTCAAGGCAGTTTTATTATTACAATTTCACCATGTGCCAGGGACACTCAAAAACTCCACAAACAACGAGAAATGTGTTTCTGTACGTTTGGAAAGAAACTGATACTGCCAAGGGGTCCAACGTAATTGCTTCGGCTGTTTATCACCGTTTATGCAACACAGATATTCCTAATCAAATATCGCAAATTAGACTCGTATCAGATGGTTGTGGAGGTCAAAATAAAAACACCAATATGGTTGCAATGGTCTGTTATTGGCTCTCCCATGATTTGCCTTCTCATGTCAAGCAAGTATGCCTGCTTTTTCCTGTTGTAGGTCACTCCTACATTCCGCCCGATCATGTTTTCGGGAGAATTGAAAAAATTCTTCGAAAAAAGGATACCATTGATGTCCAGATGATTATGTCAACATTTTTGAGGAACATGGAACTGTAATACATCACGGACGAGACACCAAAATACTTGATTGGAAAATTTCGGCTAAGACCTCATTCAAGAACGTTTCCACATGGCATTTTCGTTTCAACGCTTCCAAACGAATTAACATCAGAAAAAAATCTAATGGAAATATTGAAATATGCGGCAAACAGAATTACAGAAATAACTTTGGGGCATATAAAGAAGTGTTCAAAAGAGGAAAGATCGCATTGTCAATGCCAAGAAGTGAAAGTGAACTCCGCGCAAATATAAAGGAAAAAAAATTCGTGGACGTCGACAATCTACTTCGGAAATACTTTGCGGAAAATTGGAAAACAGTGACAGACTTATCATATTACAAGAATGCCATAGATACTAATAATGGAAGACGACAAGCCGGAATCAACAACGATGACGTGGACGAGGAAAGTCTATGTGAAATTATACAAGACGAGCCCACTGTTTGTCACCCGATAGTTTATGAAAATATTAATTTTTTGGTTCGAAATCCTACTATTTTTTCCATTTAATAAAATATATTAAATTTTTCTTGGCGAGTCCTTTACCTACAATAGAATAGTAAGTTACAAAACTGGTTAATATTACGAAATTACAAAAACGGTTAACAAAACTCGCCATTTCCATTAGTCAGTAACAAAACTTGCCATTTACAACAAAGAATATTGAAAAATAGGCAGAATCAATAAGTTTCTTTCGATAAAAACTTTCCAAAGGAGTTTATAATTTATAGAGATCACATCAAATTGAACCAGATCGCAATAAATCTAATAACCTACTGTTGACGGTTTTTATTGATTTACTGGGAATCTATTAGAAAGAACATGGCAAGTTTTGTGATTATACCTATATATATATATATATATATATATATATATATATATATATATATATATATATATATATATATATAAGGAAAACGCCTTGACCTTCTTGAAATTCTCGAAATAAGTTCCGCCCATAATAGTCAATTACCCCTTGTAAACGAATAAATTGATTTTCAGGTATCACCTTTGCTTTTGTCTGTTTTATAAATTAGGATGTAATACTCTCCTGTAGTCAGTCTTGATAATGAGTTCATAACTCGAAACATGTCGACTTTTCGTTACTGCTAAATACAGTATCTAAATATTTTTTATATTGTGAAACATAAGCCTAGTGTTTTTATTTTATATATATATATATATATATATATATATATATATATATATATATATATATATATATACCGGGTAGCAAGAAAGTCTGGCAACAACGTTATTTCTTTGAACCGATTGAACATATAATTATCAAATTTTAGGGTTATGCACAGAATTGTATTTTTCGTTCTTCAGAGTTCCTGTTAAACTTGAGTGACGTCAGCATTCAGTGTACCGCCGCTATCTTGAAGTTTTTTAAATAGCACCGTAGGTCGAGTGATATATCGTAGAGAAGCTGATTTCGTCCTCTTCTCAAAAATAAAGAACACGCACCACATTACAAAAAAATAAGAGAAACAATTTTCCAAGACATGCAATATGTAGTTTTTTAATTCATACTAACTTATAATAAAAATATTAATAGTTTCGTTATAACAGGAGCTCAAAATGTTCGCCACCTGTGTCTTAGCAATGATACAATCTCTATTTGAAGCTTCGAATAGAATTGTTTATCATTTATGGAGAAGTTGTTTGTATCACAAGTCATTTGAGAGTTTTTGAATCAGTTATGTCTGATATAAGGTGGAGTGAAGTTGGTAGATCTTGCCGGCCACTTAATAACACCTCTTCAAACAATCCATTTCTCAGAGAAATTTGATGATTATACGTTTAATCGTCTTGAAAAAATACCTTGTTGTCAGACTTTCTCGCTAGCCTGTATATACACATATATATATATATATATATATATATATATATATATATATATATATATATATATATATATATATATATATATATATATATATATATATATATATATATATATATATATATATATAATAGTGTACTACTTCATGCTCAGGTATGTACCCGAGTACCACCCGAATGAAATATATACTTATTGAAATTTTCCACATACCTATGTATATATGTATATTAAAGTGTATAATATTTACATCGTAAATTGAGTACCTAAAACAAGAGGCTACGTTTTCTTATATGACGTTGAATGATTTCACAAAACAGTAACATATGGTTACAAAATAAGTTATGTAGGCGCAAGTGCCGTAAGTGCATCAGAAAAAAAAGGTGTATTTGGATTATTTCTCAGCAACCAATTGGCCAAATACATGATAGGGTCTCTTGGTTTTTCTCGTAAGATCATGTAAAGTGCTTTCATGATCACTGGATTGACATATTTGTCACAATAGTCCTGTACTTCTATTGAATCTATAGAAATTGGCTCAAGAATATCTGAAAAAAACCAGAATTGTTAAAACCAATGGTAAATTCGATGTTCATAGATATATCGATATTTGTGAATCTGTGATGTTCACGAATGTGTATGATAAAAAATTAGTTCAATCATATAGATTCAGTTTTGTTTATAGACGCCATTATAAGTTTGGAGTTGAGTTATTAAAAGTCAATATGTATTATAAAATCTTTACGTTTTTCTATGTCAGGCACACTGCACTTCCATTGAAAATCAATATATCATTATTATTCAATGAAAAAAATTTAATTTACTTGATTGCATGGAACAAAAAAGCTCTTCAAAAAATAGGAGGATAAAGAAGTAAATAAAACAAATTAATAATATTGAAATACATTAACCAATATGATTTATGTTGTTTTAAATTTATTCTGAATAGAAAAAGTTTATGGTGATAAGTTTTTTTTGACTAAACTCAATAAAACTAATTACAACTATGTATTTTAAGCCACTTGTTCAAAAATAACCAATTAAAAATCAATTATACTGAAAAGTTTTCGACAGTTCTAACAACCATTCAAATTTTAACATTTTGTGTCACGACATAATTGAGTTTGACGATTTTATTCCGAATAAATTTCAAAATATCACATTTTTTCAAACAAAAGGAACGAGATTTCGATTGTCATAAAATTATCTAAACTATTATCAATAGTGGGATATAACTACTGAAAATTTTTTCACAGTTCTAAAAACCAATCAAATTTTGTCGTTTTGTGTTATATGAAACAATTTCACCTAATCATGTTAACATTACACTGACAATTCCACTATATAATGATTCTCATTTGAGAGAACGAAAATCGTAGTTTGCTATCGAATAAATAGAAAGGAACAGAAATGCAAGTGGATAAAAATATCGGATAAATTACGTTACCTTACCAACGCTAGCAATTATTCTGTATCTTGAAAACGGATGCCGTTACGAAAATTTTTTTTGAGCAAGCTCAACTTATGTTGCAGTATTCGATATATTCTAACAACAGGTCCGCCATTTTACGAAACATCCTATATATATATATATATATATATATAAATATATTTATATATATATATATATATATATATATATATATATATATATATATATATAAATATATATATATATATATTATATATATATATATATATATATATATATATATATATATATATATATATATATATATATATATATATATATATATATATATATATATATATATATAAATATATATATATATAGATATATATATATATATATATATATATATATATATATATATATATATACCTATTCCTCTGGTGTAGGGTTGCCATCCGCCCGGGATTCCCCGGATTTTTCCTAGTTTAGTGGGCGTCCGGGTGTCGTCCGGACGGGGCTTTCAAAATATGTACTGTTAAAAACCGGACAAATTTTGTGTCCGGGTGTGTGAAGTTTCAGTCTCAGTGACAAAGATAAGCTACTGAATGCAAACCAGTTGTAGTTGAATTTATTTTGAACATCTATACTCTGAACTGCTCAAAATCGCATAGTTTCATTTTTGTTTACCAGCTCACAATGCGAATATGGAGTGAGTGCGCTAGTGTCGTAGCAATGGACGAAGGAGAGAAACTTATTAAATACACAGACGCTTTATTCTCTGATCAAAATGAAATCTAATTTCAAAGACTTGAGTTGCTCCGAAAGACATTTTGGCAAAAATTAGCATGTCAGAAGAATTCCAAGTTGGGTTAAATTAGTAAAACGAACTTGCTCTCGTTAAAATTAAAACTTGTTACTTACTTTCAATTTATAGTTAATGAACAATTTAGGCTTCTGGGTACATAACCTATCCAATCGAACTAGATGACGTATCGTATAATTTGTTATTACAAATTAGAATGTAGTCTATTTGATTTTTGATCTAACAAAAATTTTCTTTATAAGATGTTTTTGATTTGATGATACGAAAAAAAAAGGAGAAACTGTGAAGTGTGTTATATTAGTATTTTATTTGTTTTTTGTTGTTTGGTTCCGTACCCAAAGGAAAAAACGGAACCTTATTACTAAGGCTTCGCTGTCCGTCCGTCCGTCCGTCTGTCACCTGGCTGTATCTCAAATACTGCGATAGCTAATTAGCGTGGTCAAAGTACACATATAGCTTCACGAAAAGTAAAAACCTCTAGAAATTTTGAATTTAAGTATTCAAAAGGATTGTGTTTAATATAAAAGAATCTTTACAAAAATAGGTAAGCAATTTTCCGGAAAATTGTCGAGTGAAATTTTGTTTTTTTTGTTTTTCCACTCTAATTGTTTAAATATTATATACTCGGAAAAATTTCGAAATAGAAATTTGTAGCTGATGCATTGATGTACAAAATATGTCTGAAAAGTTTTTCTGTAAATTGCAAAGTTCACAAGATATAATTGATTTCAGCGGAGGTCAATTCGTCGGTGCGCGCGAACGTTCCGTGAGCCGAATTTATTAATGGCCCGATTTAAAAGTTGATTATTTGGAGGTTGTAATGCACTGAAAAAAAAACTAAACCAATTTAAAATGTAGAGAAAAATCAGAACTTTTAATTAAAAATACTTTCAAGTTTGAAAAAATAAATGTTTTAACTCTAAAATCCCTTTATTTATAAAAAAACGAGTAGTAAAAAGTCAATAAACAATTATAGTTCCTATTTAATTAATTATTGTCACAGCGAAAATTCCTTTTGGATTTAAGATTTCAAATGATCATGGAATATTATTGTTACAAAAACAAAGCGATCGATGTTTTAATTTTTAAATAAATGCTTTTTTAACATCTCTTTTTTTTACATGCTTAATTTTTCTTGTTTTTTCCAAACTTCATTTGATTATATCTTTTTTCGAAATCAATATATTTCAATGAAACTTTAACTATAAATACTTTGAAGTATATAAATTCAAAACTATCATACAGTATATATTAAATTTTTTAAATAATAGACAATTATTTACAATAAGTACTAAAATCAGGTGTCTTTTAGAAAACTTAACATAACTTTTTTTAGTGCTCATTATGTTATTCAGATCTTTACCAGTTTAATAATAACGGTATATAGAAGTGATCGCGACATAAATGAACACACCTATGCCTCAGGTATGAGAGAGAGAGGTGTATACAATGAAGGGGAAAGAACAGGTAACAAAGCCGTTGGCAGCTGCTTCTACGCGCTGTCGGTTTGTGAGCCAACGCGCATGCTATTTAAATTTTTAGTAAAAATTTTTTGTCTATACATATTAACTCATTAAACTACGTGGTAAAATCATCAATTATTCACAATGAATTTCTGAACCTGAAGTATAAAACTCCCGAAAGACTATGAGCAGTAACACTTGCTTTTGGAAAATTTCGTGTAACCTTTAAGAAAATGTAAAAAGTGAAAAATTTTCAAACCTATTTATTCACTTATATCATGGTCCTTAATACTTAGCCCATTAAATAATTATATTTTTAACTTTTATAATTGTTTGATTAAAAATATTGGACAAAAATATGATAGTTATAGGAGGTTTGCGTGGAAAATTGCTAGAATTTTCATGAAAAGCAAATTCAATGATAAAAAATGCCCGGGATATTCTGAACAAATTAATCAACAACAATACCTTACAAATAAAAAATATTTATCGGCATAAATACTAATTGAAACCACAAATAAAACTTTTGGAACTTGCTTATTTCAACAGGAGCATTTGGAAAATCGTACGTTTCTTTTCGGAAAATCTAGTTACAAAAAAAAGTTTCAAATAAATTTTTTAGATTAAATTATTATCTTGTAAGTACACAATGTTAGATACTTAAGTTGTTTAATTTCTTAATGTTTAGTATGAAAACATAGTAATAAAAACGATTTTTCAGGAGAGATTTATGTGGAAAATCGGTGATAATTCATTAAAAAATTATTACAAAAAAAAATTGTTTTCACGTACTTGTAGACACCTCAATTTGTAGCAAATTTTATATGAAACAATTTTTTCTACATGTCATTGTTCATTTTCTATCTCAAAATTAAAAACTTGAAAATTGATGATGTTTAAAAATACTCTTAGGAAAATTTGGTATATTTCAAAAACTAATGAAGAGATCAGAAAACTTTTCGGATAAATTTTGTAGGTAAATGTATTGCCTACAATTTTTGATTCGAACATTTTTCTGCATTTTCATCATTTAAACAATTAGAGTGAAAAAATAAATAAAAAATTTTCGACCAAAGTTTTTCCGGAAAAATGCTCACTTGAATTGGTAAAGATTTTCACATATTAAAGACAGTCATTTCAACTACCTGAATTTGAATTTCCAACAGGTTTTTACTTTTTGCTGCATATTACGGATATTTTGTGTAATTTTACCACGCTAAATAGACAGTTGGAAATTTCACAAACTATGTATTTCTGTTACCGCAACAACAAATACTAAGAACAAAATTAAATTTTGTGCCATTTTCTGCTCGATGTCAATCATGACAACAGGTAGGTTTAAAGTTCAAATGACTGAAAAAATTAAAATATACACGATGTGTTACTTAAAATATTTTTTACGGGGTGTCCGGGCAAAAACTAAATTTCACCCAAATGTCCGGGTTTTTTCAAATTTTTGTCCGGCGTCAGCAATTTAGCTGATGGCAACCCTACTCTGGTGAGGCACTGCTGAACAGGGGGGTTACAATTTTATTACTTCTGACACCAAGGCAGCTTTATTTCAGAAAAAAACAAAAAACTAAGACTTCAATACGCAATATTTATAATTGAATTCATCTGAATATTGCACTATTTATGATTGGTTTCAGTCTATTGGATCTGGGTTCGTTCAATCATAAGACTATTAACATAGAACTGATTTAATTATCTGGTATACGTTAGTGAATGAAATAGAACTGGTTAAAATTATTTATCATACGTATCAAGTGAACTGCAAATTGGCATTACGACGTGCTTAATACGGAAGGATCGACTGAACTACGTAAAAGCATTACGACCCACAAAGCGCACGGGGATCGACTGAATTGAACTACGTAGGATTGTTCTGATTTATATACTTGTGGTATAAATGCTGACCTAAGCAAACATAAATGAGTTGAAAAGAACAATAAGTCTGACTTTTTTGCAGTGGTCTATTATTTTCGGGGAGAATGTTTCTAAAACCGAGGATAATGAGTTTTTGATATTGCTGATATTTAATTTTCATATCTTTTGCTACTGGTTAGAAATTTTTCTACCCGAGTGCCTAGCCAATCCCATCTCCAAAGTATGGAGGTACTAAGATTTGCCTTGCATTAAACTAAAATAATGATAGTAACGCCTATTTTCCTTCTGTCTCAATAGCTGCCCTCCCAATGTGTACCAATGTATACCAATATATATTTATTTATTAATTGCGGACATAGGGATACACAAACAGGTACAAAGATACCCACTAGATTCTCCACAAATTACAAAACATATTTCACTATTGACAAATATACACAAAAAAAGAAACAGTAATTAATATCATAAGTAACATAAATCAGAAATTAGAAATTAGATTTCACCCCTGTGCCTTTTTAATGCACTTTTTATACTAGAAAGGGACATTGAAAAAATCAACATTATTCTGTATTTTATAACTATAACGATTTATACGACAGAGGGGCGAAATCTGCGCCGTATAAGTATATCTTAACGGTAGGTGAAACAGTTCACTCGCTCTTAGATACCTCTGGGGAACATATATAAATATATGCGTGAAAATATCGGGGTTGTTTGTCAAATTGATGACGATTTTAAATAATAAAACTACTTCAGAAAAAATTCTACGATCGAATAAAGAAACCATGGAAAAGTGATCCAGCGTCAGAGAATAATCACCATTGGAAATTAAATAATTGGTTCTATGAGAAATAAATTTATTCTGAATCTTTCATGGGCGGTCTGTGTATACTATTTATTTTGGGCTCCAGATAATGCTAGAAAAATAGTTATTTATGTACCAAGTGCGTTATATAGATCCTTACACCCGGAGGGAAGGAATGGGCCCGAGGGATGAATGTCCCGCCCGATGGGCGTAAGTAACGCACGCGGTGCACACAAGATTTTATTTTTCACGAAAAAATTATTATATTATGATGAGAAAGCGATTTTAAAATCGTTTCATTGCTCTTATCCATTTTCCTTCTCATACTAGGCATGTCATTTGTTGATATTTTGACGTTTGTGAATATTTTTGTCATCATATTCAGTGAATGTCATTGCTGCTTTCTTTGTGTAGTCTTATAGAAATAATGAAAATGAAAATGAATTTACCCAAGAATATCATAGAAAATTCAGCCAAAGGTGCGAATAATTATTTGCCGGAGAAATCCAGATTCGTATCTGACAAGGATTATGAAGTATTTGTTCAGTGAAATTTGCTTCATTGCTCCTAGTACAATAAGCGGGCATTTTGATCCATTATGCCCGCAAAGGCGAGCATAATAGTCCGGGACATAGCGTTGCATTTTAGCTAGTGTTTTTACGTTGATCGGTTGCCATCATTTTCAATAGATCTCGAATCACTAATAAGTAATCCAAGCGTCAGCCGACGCACCCGCGGCGGGTTTGGCAGTGGGAGGTTGCCAAAGTGGTAAAAAGAAACAAGTCAGTGGTTCAGGAAACAGTTTTGATATAGTGTTAATTTTCTCATGCTCCATGTCTTTTGGGTCGCTGAACACGAATTTGGAGTTTGCTGGTGAAAATTCTGCCTGGAACTTTGTTTTTTGGGCACTTTTTGACCAAATTTTGGTTTATTTTTTCAATTCTCGGCTATATCTCAAAAAAGAAGTGTTTTTTTGACAAAACTATTCTATACAAAATTAGAGTAGACAAAATTGCCTACATTTCTCATTTGAAATATTTCAAAATAATTTCCTCATTGAAAATATTCTTATTATTTACTTGTGATTAACGTTATAAACATACTGTTGTTTTTTTGAAGGATGAGAAAATCAAAACTATAGCAAATTTTGTTTCTGAGCCCCTAATCTTTTTGCTAATATGCCTAATAATTAAATGAATAATAGTACGCCAGCTGAAACTTTTTTCATGATTCGTTAACATCATACTGAGCTGAAAAAAAGTCAGATGCATCGTGGAGGAAGGAGCGTCAGCTGTTCGCATCAACTTGTACAAAAATTAAGTAAAATGAAGTTTTAGTACGCCGGATGAAATTTAATAAGGTCATTTCTTACATATTTCAACGAACGAAAACATTAATCAGCCGGTGAAAAAACAGTCACCCGACGCAAAAAAATGTTGCTACAGCAGTAAAGATTAAGCATTGCTACTACGGTATTTCTTTTTAAACACATTTTTCGACATGAATTCTGGAGCTGCGTGAGCCCATAACACGACTCTCGAGCTACCTAAGCCTCTTCAGCCATATTTTGTCATTATATATATATGGTCCGAAAAAGATTCTTTTCCGAAAAACAGGGTGTTAAAGTTTTAAGGTAAATATAATTTTTTTTGTCATTTTCATACCACTTTAGATATTTTCAGGAAATTTGTATATATATATATATATATATATATATATATATATATATATATATATATATATATATATATATATATATATATATATATATATATATATATATATATACTTTCAACATTTAATTTAACTTATTACTAAATTTGTTTCAATCATCTCACTTCATTATTGAGAAGGTATTGTACGCATTGATAAACATTCAATTATAGCCATAATTATGACCATCCAGATGAATGTTTCTGATTTTTTTTCGCGAAAACCATGCGTACTACGAAATAAAAATAAAATATAAAATTTACTCTAAAGTGAATAGAGATTTCAAAAAACATTTTTATTTTCAGAAAAGGCAGTGGCGTACCATTTTTGTCTGAAAAATATTTGGTCTGAATCCAATACGGACGCCATTGGTGGAAATAAAGAAATATTTTCAAACCAAAAAATGCTATTCAATTCATACAAGCCGTACACCAAATTTAATGAAAATATTCGAAGTGGTATAAAAATGTTAAAGTTGAAAAGAAATAATTAAATTTTTATTAACACCCTATATTTCGAAGAGAAATCGTTTTTGAATAATATCCACTTTTTATGGCTAACTATCATCATTTTTTCATGTGGACGCACCTCCTCAAATATTTTACCTTACTTTTGAAATACCCTGTATAAACATATATATATATATATATATATATATATATATATATATATATATATATATATATATATATATATATATATATATATATATATATATATATATATATATATATATATATATATATATATATATATATATATATATATATATATATATATATATATATATATATATATATATATATATATATATATATATATATATATATATATATTTATATATATACAATATATATTTATATATATATAAATATATATAAAATATATATATATATTATATATATATAGGTATATATATATATATATATATAAATATATATATATATATATATATATAATGTCAAAATATGGCTGAAGAGGCTTAGGAAGCTCGAGAGCCGTGTTATGGGCTAACGGATGTTTATAACGGATTAACCACAAGTAAATAATAAGAATATTTTCAATGAGGAATTTAAGATATAATTTTTTTTTCTTCAATATATATTTTAAAATTTGTCGGCACACCTTAAGAATTTTGCGGCATACAGTCAAGTATCACAGCAAGGGCGATTTCCGCGTCAACGGTGAATTTCACTAGATATGGAAATATGGCCCGTTTTGGGCGCGCTCTAGCGGCGAAACGGTTAGTCGTAAAAAAAATGTTTCAAATGAGAAATGTAGGCAACTTTGTCAACTTTTATTTTGTATGAAATAGTTTTGTCACAGAAACACTTCTTTTTTGAGATATAGGCCGAGAACTGAAAAGAAAGCCAAAATTTGGTCAAAAAGTGCCCAAAAAACAAAGTTCCAGGCAGAATATTTGCCAGGAAACTCCAAATTCGTGTTCAGCGACCCAAAAAACATAAAGCATGAGAAAATCAAAACTTTAGCAAAAACTAGCTTCTGAACCACTGACTTGTTTCTGTTCACCACTTTGGCAACCTCCCACAGCCAAACCCACCGCGGGTGCGTCGGCTGACGCTTGGATTACTTATAAATCATATAAGATAAACCATCGATATCAATATCAGCCGGCTCACTATGACTTTTGCATTTGCAACGCTACCTTCCGGACTATAATGGCCTAGGGCATAATAAGTGTGTTTATAGCAACCGTATCCAAGGTGAAATAAACATAATATACAAGTGAAAAATGAACTGATTAACAGAGGACTAGAGAGTTGAATAAACATAGAAGCGATCTGAAATTTCTGAATGACTCACACTTTCTACGGATGTAACTCAACATCCTAAGAGGCAAGATAGTAACGAATCGCAGATCAAGAATAAGTTTAGGATCGAACATCATTCCAAGATCTTCTGTTTGAGATAACTGCAATACACTTGTCCAAATTGAGAAATAAACTGTTGTCTTCGCAGAAACCTGCGATATATATATATATATATATATATATATATATATATATATATATATATATCTATATATATATATATATATATATATATATATATATATATATATATATATATATATATATATATATATATAATATATATATAGAAGTGTACCTGTGCTCGTTCTAGACCACTTCAACTTGTCTAAAATGTCATTTCTGCGCATGCGCGACCGACTTGAAAATATATAGGTATGAGAACTAATATATATGAGGTCCCAGAGGACTAAAATTTTTTAATAAAACTCTAAGGGATTCTTCATGGGGCACAAAGTCTTTGGTATATAGGAGTTCCTTCGGAGACATTTGGAGGCTGTCTTCGTAGATTTGGATATCAAATTACATACATAGTTATTTAAAAAATAGTTATTTTCAAATAAGAAACTTTTAGACGTCTTCGTGTTAAAAATTCATTTTCATTTCGAATTAAATAGGACTTGAACAAACAGAATGATACAATTTTGCTCGAAGTGATCGGAGAGATGAGAGACACGTGTTGTCGAACGGAATAAGGATATAATTAAATCATTAATTCTTTCTGAATTCCATTAAGTTACAGGAATGTCCAACGAATGAAATTTCAATTGTGTGATAGATGTATAGTTATTGAGTATTTTCAATTGAATAATTGTTAAGACCAATGGTAAATTCTATGTTAACAAATATATCGATGTTTGTGAATCTGTGATGTTCACGGATGTGTATGATGAAAAATAAGTTTAATCGTATATATTCAGTTTTGTTTATAGATGCCATTTACAAGTCTTGAGTTGTGTTATTAAAAGTCAATATATAGTATAAAAGATTACGTTTTTCTTTGTCGAGCACACTGCACTTCCATCAATAATTTATATAATGTACAAGGTGTGTCCACAAACTTCAAATGTAGGAATACTTATGTGTGATAAACATTTATAACGTATATACTCAATAACTATACATTCATCACACAATTGAAATTCCATTCGTTGGACATCTCTGTAACTAAATGGAATTCAGAAAGAATGAATGATTCAATTATATCCTTATTCCTTTCGACAACACTTGTCTCTTATCCCTCCGATCAATTCGAGTTAAATTATATCATTCTGTTTTTACAAGTCCTATTTAATTCGAAATGAAAATGAATTTTCAACACGAAGACGTCTAAAAGTTTCTTATTTGAAAATAACTATTTTTCAAATAACTATGTATGTAATTTGATATCCAAATCTACGAAGACAGCCTCCAAAAGTCTCCGAAGGAACTTCTACATACCAAAGACTTTGTGCACCATGAAGAATTCCTGAGGGTCTCATGAAAAATTTCAGACCTCTGGGACCTCATATGTATTTATTCTCATACACTTATATATATATATATATATATATATATATATATATATATATATATATATATATATATATATATATATATATATATATATAATCTCTTGATAATTATTAGCAATTACAGGCTGATTGAATCTTAAAAAACTCGATTTTATTAAAAAGTTGACGTTTCACTACGAAATTCGAAAAAATTGAAATTTCTTTGACATTTATTGTTTTGAAAAAACTTGAACAGACAAAGACGACTTGTTTTGTTAAAATTTTTTCGGATGTAATTGTTCTTTGCTATTTATTATGTGCTATTCAGTCTAATATTTTAACGACCTACCCATGCCAAACACAAGGCAATTTATCTACGCCGACGACACAGCAATGGCGGCGCAAGGGTCCAGTTTCGCGGAGGTTGAGGAGAAATTGACAAGCGCCCTGGAAGAACTCGCCGAGTACTATCAGAACAACCACCTAAAACCCAATCCGAATAAGACACAAGTGTGCGCATTCCACCTAAACAACCGCAAAGCCAGGAGAGAACTGGATATAACATGGCGAGGCAAAAAGTTGAAACACTGCCAGACACCAAAATACCTGGGCGTCACGCTTGATCGAATACTGACTTTCAAGCAGCACTGTGCGAACACCAAAGGAAAAGTATGCGCGCGCAACAACATCCTGCGCAAGCTGACGAACAAAACCTGGGGAGCACAACCAACAACACTTAGGACATCAGCATTGGCGCTGTGCGTGTCAGCAGCGGAGTATGCCTCTCCTGTATGGGGCGCCTCCGCACACGCGGGGCAGGTTGATGTTGCAGTGAATGAATCCGTGCGGATCGTGACGGGGTGCTTGAGACCGACTCCAGTGCATAAGCTCTATCCAATTGCGGGGATAGCTCCCCCACACATACGTAAAAGGGTCGCGGCAGACATGGAAAGGACAAAACAGCAAACGGACCCCCGCCACCCATTGCATGGACACCAACAAGCAGCGGGGCGCCTCAAATCCAGGAAGAGCTTCCTCTCACGAACACGAACGCTGGAGGGACCGCCTGAGGCAAACCGCATCAGCCAGTGGAGGAGCGAGCTTACCGCACCCGAAATCGACCTGAGGGAGGAGCCCGCCCCGGGCAGCAGCCTGTCTTTTGCTGCCTGGCGAACACTCAACCGACTGAGAACTGGAGTGTCGAGATGCAAGACCAACCTGCAAAGATGGGGCCTCCTGCCGGCCGACGAAAACACCCTGTGCGAGTGCGGCCAGGTACAGGACCCGAGTCACCTATTGGCCTGCCCTGGGCTTAACGAACCGTGTACCTGGCAGGACATCTACGATGCAGGTGGAAGGGCAGTAGCAGCCGCAGATTACTGGAAGTATTGTGTTTGACCGGACACGGAAAGTAAGTAAGTAAGTCTAATATTAACATTCAAAATTTTTATCATTAGAAGGTAAGGGAAACTACAGAAACCTTTACCCACGTAATGTTCGAAAAAAATAATAATAGGTTACTATTTATCTAACAACAAAGAAATTAGTCCCGGGAAAATATTAAAAAAGTAGAGAAGAATTATCGGTATAGAACGCTTATAAGGAAGCAGCCGTTGACACGTGTTTCGGACTCTTTGGTCCTCATCAGAACGGCGTAGCTAAGCATTGGATTGAAATGAAAATAGTATAACAAACAAAATCCTCTGCTATGGAAGACAATCACACATTTGTGGTTTATTGTTTGAACTCTATGGTATGGGAGATTTGGTCAAACTTTGCCACGGAGGCGATTAATTCCATCTGCGAGATCTCAGAAAGAGTATATATATATATATATATATATATATAGGAGATGATAGAAGAATTATCAGTAAATGGAATGTGATGAGATGTGTTAAAAGGTTTTCTGTTTCACAAAAGGAGTGAATTACTAAATGAGCTCACCTAGTGGAAAAATGTATTTGAGATCTCGATTTGCGCTTTTGTTTTCTGAGGAGGTTTTCAAAGCTCCGTAAATATCCGTGTGCAATCCAAACCTTCGTTTCATACTTTCTGGATAAAACCATGACGAGTGAATCGCATCTTCTTTCCCAATCAAATTTTTCATGCGTTCTATAGCAGCTGAACCTGCTACTGATAAGACCCAGATTGGTGTAGAACTCATTTGTTTCACAAACATAAAGAAGTACGGACTTTCATAGTTTTCCTCGTATATTTCCGTGACTTGCTCAGGAGTAAGATGAAGAAACCTCTCCTGAAAATTAATTACAGAGAAGTATTAAAAATTTCGAAAGAATTTTAATCAACAAACGCATTATATTCTTGCGTTCCATATAAAGAATAGCAAACTCTTTGCTTAAAGTGCATCCAAATATTTTGCCAATCTTATAATTTCAAGTTGGCAAATTTTTTCAGTTTATGTAGTACCTGCTTATATCGCTAGGCTATATACAGTGATTTTCTAATATCTCCAGGTGATTTTAGATCATTTTTTATTTATCGTTGATTCTATGAACGTTTAGAATAGAAAGTATACGATTTTTTTGAACAGTTCAATTGTAATTGCAAATAACTAATGTTTCGAAAAGAATATATAATATTTAATTAATCAACAAGGCTGATAATATTTTCAATATAATAGGATAATAGATTCAGATTTCCACTAGACCTCCAGAATGTTAAAACATTCTACCAGTTACTTACGTAACTGGTATCTTCGGTTCTATTCTGACCCGATACTCTTAAAAAAGGTTGAAACCAATAAATTTTCAGCAATGTATGCAACAGGATTGGAAACAAAAAATCTCGGATAAAAACACAATTTATTGTAGGAAAACAAAAACAAATATTTCCTCTCAAAAAGTGTAACGCAATGTAATTTCCAACATTTCAACTGAAACATAAAAATATCAAATATCCAATATAATATGCCCTCAAACAATATATTCAGCCTTCACATTCAACAACAAATGTAGAAATAGATTCTCGTATAAATAAACCTACAATAACAATTGAATAACCTATCACTCGCTGTTTACATTTTTCCTAATAATTTAGCTATGCTCTGTAGGTACTTCAAACACGTGTCTGTTACACTTATTACATATTGTAAAATATTTACTGCTATTTTTAGATTTACACATGTAAAATCTTCATCGTTTTCTTGCCCTACTTACTGCATCAGGATCAAGAGCTCTGGGCTGAGAATTTGACGGCCTACTTTCATTCCTTGTAGAACAATTCAAGTACTTTTTCGATATACTGCCCGCCGTCAATAACGAGAAAATCTATAGTGAAATAAATTCAAAACACACACGCAGCTAATATCCTCGGGTCAAATCTGACCCTAACGCGTACAATTCGGCCTTTGCGATGCTCAAATGGAACTGGTGTTTGAGGTATCTATTTGTACGAAATATTTATGAGAAGTTAGAGAACCACAACCACATAAGTGCAAAAGCGCCTGTCCTGTGATGAAATGAGGATGTTACGGATCAATCCAGACCCGACGATACCAGTTAAGGGATAAAGGTTGTCAGTCTAGCTGATTGCAGATTAATTAGACAATAATAGGTTTTGGGAGGACTTTCATCAGACGAGGATTCAGGAGTTGAAAATTCTGGTGGTCTATTAGATAATCTATACAGACAAAAACTTGCAAATACTGAGCTACTTTAGTAAAGATGCTCAAGGGTGGGCAATTTTTGTACGGTTAGTTCTGTTAACTATGACGAAGAGGATATATCAGATGATCTCTCATTATCAACTATTGCTTCAATGTCGAATGTATCGAATAATGCTCAGGGTAAAAGAAAATAAACTTTTATGGATATCAGCTACTTCGTTTCCAGAGTGTGATATTTCACATAATAAAAATATTTATTGGTAAAACTATTTGTGCATCAACTCGAACAACGGATATGTGATTTATCAAGGAGCGATACTTAATTCTACTCGACGCATCGATAAGAATATATGAAATCAACTGCACTAATGATTCAACTTATTGACGACCTAAATCCTTGCTATATCAGTTTTGTTACAGCAATTTACTCACATCTGTTTAATTTCTGTCATAAATAAAGAGAAGGGGGCTCAATGGTACTGGAACCGGTCGACAAAATAGGATTGCGCGTAAATGTCCAACAACTGTTGTCAAAAAAATGAAGAAAATGAAATAAGCTAAAGTCAAATATGCCATTTTTGTCAATTGTCGTTGTCAGATGAATAGTCAATTCATTTGTAGCGGTTGCGATGACTAAACTTTCTGTTCATCCTTGAAGCTCAAAGATACTCGGCTGCCAACAAAATGAGAATAATTGAAAAAGATCTCGCTGTATACAACAGTACAGGCTGGCCCAAATTAGATACTTATAAATAGAAAGTCCTGTTTTCGAATGTATAGTTGAAAACTGATGGCTACGTCTAAGGCTCTATATTTATAACAAACTTGATAGTGAAAACAGCATATCGATACCTTTCATCGTGTCATGTTACAGCATGTTATTCGAAAATGAGTATCTTCGAAACAATTGGTGTAGGTAACTATTTTCCTGTCAAAAATTTTTTTTTAGAAAATATTTTTAAAGCCCTTTTTTACGGAAAGTTCGATATGACAAGTAATTTATTTTTTCAAATTATATATAAATAGTGTTTTTAGCAAAAAAATTTATGCACCTTTCAGAATTTTCTGAATTGAATTCATGAATTCTTCTGGTCCTACATGGCTTGAATTTTTTTCAACAAAATAAATTCAACTGACCATAACTTATTGAATGGTTTCAAGAAAACCGTGAACTGAGACTTTTCAGGAACGAAGTTCATTTAAAGCAAGAAAAAACTTTTAAGACAATACTCCCGTTCAATGTTAACGCCTTAATCTCTGAAAATGTTATTCTCTAGTCATATCTATCGATTTCTTATATTTTTGTGAGCAAAACTTTCAAGAAAAATAGATTGATAATATTTTTTCCCATTTACACTGATAAACTGTCGTATATTACAAACCTTCAAAACATTCACATCATATAACATATATGTTTTCTTTCATTTGAGATAACCGATAGCGATTTTCATATCCATCCTAAAACTTCAGCGCTAAAAATTGCATTTTAGGAAAGCTGTGAGTAGTTATATGACGGAGATAACTCCCCAAATTGACCCCATTCGACCTTTCGACTTGAGTGGCTTCCAGGACGACATGTCGGGACTCGGTATGAATGCTCGCTCAGCGTGGGGTCAATGACCTCCAGGAAGACATGTCGAGACTCGATCGAAATGCTCGCTCAGCGTGTGGTCAATGACATCCAGGACAAAATGTCGAGACTCGGTATGAATGCTCGCTCAGCGTGGGGTCAATGACCAATGACCTCCAGGGCGACATGTTGAGACTCGATCGGAATTATCGCTTTTCGCGTGGGGTCAACGACCTCCAGGACGACATGTCGAGACTCGATCGGAATGCTCGCTTCGTTCGCGCGTATGGTCAATGACCGCAAAGTCGTGTGCGCGCTCTGAAGCAGGTGTGGCAATTCCGCGACAGCTCGAGAGAATCGATCATAGTCGTGAGCTCTTGTGCGGCAAGTCAGTGACCTTCTGGGTGAAGGAATGCCCGCTCAGGCGGTGGAGCATGTTCAATTCTAGACTTGTTCGCAACAGGTCGATACTCGATCAAGGCCTTCGCGAAAAATACAAAATTGAATAAATCGGGCTCAGGGATTGAACCTCTATATATTAGGAAACCAAAGTTCATGGCTCTACCAAGCTTAAAAATTTTTTTTTGAAAAACCGAGCGCAGAGATCAAACCTCTCATATAGGGTGTCCAACACTATCAAGCATGACAAAAAATTCATTTTGTTGAAATGCACATGTAGAATTGAACCAGTTTGATCTATAATAGGAGGTACAACATTATGTTCTCTGCTTTACTTAGCTTAAAAAAATATATTTCAGATTGAAAAATCTAGCGCGGGCATTAGACCTCTATATTAGGTGTCCAACACTATGTTCACGGCGCTACCAAGCTTTAAAAACAAATTCAAATTGAATAAATCTGACCGCTATTATAATAACTACATCTTGATTTTCAGGCAAAAAGGAACCAAAAATATGATACCATCGAACTAGGGGATTTATCAGAGGCATAAGAGTACGGTTTATATATTTTCTAATCGCGGAATATTCAAACTGTTTTTATCGAAAGAATCATGTTTCCCGCATAATTATTGCGACAATCTCTCAAATTTCCTGTTATGAATAATTAATGTAGAACGTGCGTGTAAGCCAATTATGTTTCTATTACTTCTGTATTTAATATATCAATTACTTGAACAAATGTATACGCTGGACTTGTCGAGATTCGATCGTAATGATCGCTTGTCCGCGTGGGGTGACCTTCAGGTCGACGGAGACTCGATCAAGGTCGCTCGCTCCTCGTGTGGTCAATAACCTCCAGGAAGACCTGTCGGGACTTTTTCGAGACAGTTTGAGACTGGATCAAGGCGTGAGCTCTTGTGCGGCAAGTCAATGACCTTCTGAGTATCGGAATGCTCGCTTCGGCGGTGTAGCAACTTCAGGTCCTTGACCGGTGGATGAACTTCCGTAGAACCTTGACTGGTAGGTGGGTAACGTGTATATATAAATGATAAGTCTATTCCCTGCATTTTACCAAGCTGGTTAGTTGAGTACGTTAGGTACGCTGGCTAGTATTTGGGAGGTCTCGAGTTCAAACCCCGAGGCCGACTGGTCTGCCATGAGTTTCTTTCAGAGGTTTCCTCATGGTAATGTTAGTCACTGCTTGCAAACTCACAAGGCGAATGCTGGGCCAGTATTAATCCTCTGAACCCTACCCACACTTCCTATGTTCCATAAATATCCCGTCTCACCTATCCTTAATGCACTTGTACATACAAGTGTATCCTCTGATCTGGCTGAAGGAGTTAATCCCAAACTCAAACTGCCCGCCTCCCTGACACATACTTCAGGGAGGAATGAAACACGTGTGTTTCATTTTTTTTCCCTGCATCACACACAGTAACAGAACCAGCACCATGTTTTCTGAACTAAACAATCTACGGCCCAAGAGATGCAGAGTGCAAGTTCTCTAGAAGTCAGCAAAAACTATATAATGAAGGGTGAATCAAGAATTCAAACAAAATATGGGAAGAAGATACTAGTGAAGACGGATGAATTATCAATTATTCTACTAGCAAGGTTTGCAGTACTTCTACAAGACGATCAGATAGTTGAAATCAATTAAAAAATAGAAGCTGGTAAAATCTACACAATGAAAAACGTTGGAAAAGTTGGACGAACTATCAATATTGAATTTGGGGGTCGGAGTAGTTTTCGAAATGAGTAGGAGATGGAGGAGCAGGAGGAGGGGGAAAAGTACTTTCATAAAACAGGATTATAAAGGTAATAGCATTCAACAGCAGTCTCTGAATAATGAAAGATCTCAAAGTAAGAGTGGAAAAATTGTGTCAAAAATTGGAGATTTTAAAACAGAAAATTATAATATACGAACTGTGTAGATTATTCCAACGATTGAGAATCAGAAAAGATGGTTATTGAATTACAAATAGAACTCATTCAATACAAAAACGAATTTACTTTCGACTTGGAAGCCAGATGGTTGAGTTTGGAGCATTCTGAAAATAACTAGTTGAATAACATCATAATGAAAAAATAACTTGAATGAATGCAGCAACGAAGATTGTTTCAGCTGTCAAATGTACTCGAATGATTTGAAAGCATATATGGCAGCATATGAAGTCCTATTTAATTTCATCACAAACCAAATCAGTGAAGAGAAACTCTGCACCTTCTTCGTCAATTCTACATTAAGTTTATACATTAATTTATTATGGGTAGAACTTCCAAATTATTTAAAAGAAGATTTTGGTTATCTTATTGGTCCTTCTCCTCAACAGTGAGAAGAAGATGAGGTTTTCGATGAAGAATAATATCCTCCCTCTTCTTCTCCCTCTACACATGAAGAAGAAGAAGATGTAGGTTTCGATGAGCAATATTTCATGTAAGTCATAAATTAAAATGAATATATTCATGAAAAACATGTTATTTATTGATTATTTCACATTACCAGAACGTATCCAACTATTTCTAGAATTATGTAACCCTAACCATTTGACAATCAGCTTTTTGTGTTCTCTCTTAATAATTTTCTCAACCGAAAGAATGTCTTGATTTTTCACAAGTTGCAGCTCTATTTCATAGAATCCACCAGAAATTGGTTCGTTATTTTCTTCTTTGTGTGAAAGCAACAATTTAAAATGAAATTTTTTTCGTTTTTGGTTGCTTCATCGTAGATACTCAAAATTTCATCCAAATCTTCGTCGATAAAACCACTGTCTTGAGATATATTGCTACTTCAATACTCAACTGAACTTAAAAATTGTTACCCATATCAATCCACGGATTATGTGACTTTGACATAACTACTCAGCCAATGAAGGAACACCTTATTTTTTTTTCTGCGCAAGACTTTTTTAACCAAGTGAACGTCAGAGTATTTAGCTTTCTGTAATTTCTCTCTGGAAAAACCACCACTAATAGGATGTCCATCAGTATCTTCAAGTAGATAAGCAACAGGATTGGTTATCTGAACTTTAACGATTTTGAATAGCTCAGTAGTCCAGTTTGGTGTATATCCTGTTGAAAACACATGCTTGGCCTTACTGATTCGGACTATATCGCTAACATTAAATTTATTCCTTCAAGCAATCTTTCTGTGAGAATATGCTGAATTCAGTAAGTTTTTCATTTTTTTCAGTGACGTCACGTGGCTTAATTCCAATAGTTCTATGTTTGGAATTATAATACTTGTCAACGTTGTTTTCGAGCACATCTATCCACTTGCAAGTTCCATTCGTTTGTCGCCGATAAACAAAATATAGCAATATATAGTTTTATCTTGATACCATTGTGCAACTAACGAATCTTTATCATCAACTTGTAGTTGTCTGATTTTATGTTTGGCCCTTTGATAAAGAATGAACATTATTGAATATTGAACAGAAAAATTAATTAATTCATAACAATCGAACGATAAATGAAATTTGATAACTGACCGAAATGATTATGCTCGTAACGGAGCAGTGAAAACTAGAAAGGTTTACGATAAATACCTGAAAACAATAATTTCAGAATCCACTGAAGCACATTCTCATCAGGTTTTTCTCAGTATCTTCCAAAAAAAAAATGTTCCCAAGGAGCTATTATTTCAGATGGATAGCAACAAGTTCTTGTGATGTAAATATAGGGTTTGTACGGGATATGTTCCTTCAAAAACTGGAATATGATGGATATGTGGAAAAATGTGTTAAGTTGTTCAAAAAGTTTGGAACTTTTAGTCTGTTAAAACTAAATCTTGTCCTTGAAGAAAATAGTTTGTATGTAGGCAATAATTACTCGATGTACTTATATGACATGCTATCTAATAATATGAATGGTGATGATGATGAGTCGAATGAAGCCTACAAGAAAATTTTCGATTGGATGAAGGAAAATATTCAGTGCTATAAAGAAGATGTGAAAGCTATTGTAGGAGGGATTGACGGACCATGCCACGGTCCTTGGCCTTCATCGAAAATTTCCGATTATGAATGTCCTTTATATTTATTAAATACTCTGATTCAATAAAACAAAATGAATATGATTGATTTTTTATTATCCTCCTACAGCAGCAGTATAAATTATATATGGTACCTCCTGCTCCTCCTCCTTCCCCAAATACATTTTTTCTTCTTCTTCAATAACCTCCTCCTCAAAATCAAGATACCATCCTTCTTCCTTCGCCACATTCTTCCGCCATTTTAATACATGTATAATTTAAAGCCAAAACTATTTCCTACTTCTGCTCATAGGGCTCAGGAGAAGCAGGTGACTCAATATAGCTAACTTTACTACACAAATTCATTTTTTCACTGCTACTGCTTCGGATAAAACTGGTACGTTCCACATCATTGAACATTCTTATATATACAGGGTGTGCCAATAACGTTTAGGTCAGGAGACTCGACCACTCGATCAAGGTCGTGTCCGCACTCTGGTGGAGGTGTAGTAACTTCAAGTCGAGATTTGTCCGCGACAGGTCGAGACTCGAAATGTCCAGCGAGACCTAGACGGAAGGTCAAATAGGGTCAAGGTCGACGAGATCGCGTTCTATTCTGACAGTACTAGTTAGGAGGGTTATATTTCACCAACTTATCATGTGAAATAAGACAGTATGCTGATGTATTTGCTGGGATATTTTCAGAAGTTTCAAATTCTGGATGGATATCTACAGAACCGGATTTGGGAACTTCATTCTGGCGTGAGCAATCGATAACTGACAATGGGCAATATCTCTAAACTTATGAGGGTCTAATAATACTTGGTTCTCCCTACCATAATACGATCTTCAAAAGCCTGCGTACAATTCGTATAAAAGAGCGAATAGATTGTTTTTGAAATTGAGATTGATATTGTCATATGGAAACATCTCCGAATTCGAAAACAGTTTTATACTAGATAGATTACAATGATCAAACTTGCTGAAGTCGGACTCGACATTATTTTCTTCGGTTTGTTTTGAACCCGAATGTTATGAGTTGTGATTTCTCCATTCGAGTACTTGTCTTGATCGCCCAACTCTGTTTCATATCATTATGACACACACACACACGCGCGCGCACACACTTTTGTGCAATTTTTACCGGATTCTATTTTTTGATTGATTTCAACTACCTGATCGTTTTGTAGAAGTACTGAAAACCTTGCTGGTGGAATAATTGATAATTCATCCGTCTTCACCTGTATCTTCTCCCCAAATTTCATTTGAATTCTTGATACACTCTTCATTATATAGTTATTGTTAACTTCTAGAGAACTTGCACTTTGCATCTCTTGAGTCGTAGATTGTTTGTTTATTTTAGAAAAAATATGATGCTGGTTCGGTTACTGTAGCTGGTTTGGTGACTGTGTGATATAGGGAACAGACTTGTCGTTTATATATACACGTTCCCCACCTACCAGTCAATGTTCTACGGAAGAACATCCACTGGTCAAGGAAAGTCTCGATATGATGTTGCTACACCGTCGAAGCGAGCATTCGGACACTCAGAAGGTCATTGACTTGCCGCACAAGAGCTCACGCCCTGATCCAGTCTCAAACTGTCGCGGACAAGTCTCGACATGTCGTCCTGGAGGTCATTGACCACACTCGGAGCGAGCGACCTTGATCGAGTTTCCGTTGACCTGAAGGTCATTGACCCCACGGGAATAAGCGAGCATTGCGATCGAGTCTCGACATATCCAGCGTTTACATTTGTTCAAGTAAATGATTTATTCAATACAGAAATAATAGAAACATTATTGGCTGACACGCACAATATACATAAATTATTCATAACAGGAAATTTGGCAGATAGTAGCAATACATAATTATGCGAGAAACATGACTCTTTTGATATATTACAGTTTGAATATTCCGAGATTGAAAAATATATAAATCGTACTCTTATCACTCTGATAAAATCCCCTATTTCGATGATATCATATTGTTGATTCCCTTCAGCCTGAATATCAAAATGTAATTATTATAACAGCGATCGGATTTCTTCAATTCGAATTTTTTTTAATAGCTTGGTAGAGCCGTGATCAAAGTGTTGGACTCCAAATATAGAGGTTCAATACCAGCGCTCGATTTTCCAATTTGAAATTTTTTTTAGCTTGGTCACGCAGAGAGCATAGTGTTGGACTCCTGATATAGATATAACACGTTAAATTCTGCATGCAGATCTCTATAGAATGATTTTTTTTCAAGCTTTATAGTGTTGGACTCCTAATATAGAGGTTCGATCCCTGCACTTGATTTTTCAATTTTTTTTTAAGCTCTGTAGGGCCCTGAACATTGGTTTCCTAATATAAAGAGGTTCAATCCCTGAGCTCGATTTTTTCAATTTTGTATTTATTTGCGAAGGCCTTGATCAAGTCTTGACCTGTTGCGAACAAGTCTGGACTTGAAGTTTCTACGCCGCCGAAGCGATCATTCCTTCACCCAGAAGGTAATTGACTTGCCGTACAAGAGCTCACGACCATGATCGAGTCTAGAGCTGTCGCGGAGTTGCCACGCCTTCACCAGGGCGCGGACATGACCTTGAAGTCATTGACCACGCGCGCGCACGAAGCGAGCGTTCCGATCGAGTCTCGACATGTCATCCTGGAGGTCATTGACCCCGTCCGATCCACTCACAACATGTCGTCCTGGAAGTCATTGACGACACGCTGAGCGAGAATTTCGATCTAGTCTCGACATGTCGTCCTGGAGGTCATTCGAGTCGAAAGTTGAAATGAGGTCAAGCAGGGGAGTAATCCCTGTAATATAACTACTGCTGTGTCAACATTTTTTGATTTCAATGAAAACATTTCAACAGCACTTTTTCACGCTAAATTCAATGATTTTAGTATATTATTCACGAGGTGAAGTTTACTGCTATGAACGGTAGCGAGTGGCATAAATCACCGAGTGAGTAATTTTTATTATATGCGAGTAGGATACTATGCTTTATACACGACTGCTAAATATTTTTGAAGTTTTTTTGGTGAAAAATTTCATTATTAGAAACACTTTCATTTTATACTAACAAATATTACAAACAATACACAGTACACATTCATCGAAAATCATAATAATCGTATAATATCTCATAATAATTAACACAAAATTCTGTGTATTCAGCTCAACCAATATTACGTGTCTAATTTCACAAGATGATGGTATTAATTTATAGTTATTAATAATTGTAATATTTGAACAATTGGTCAAGTTGAGGGCAGGGATAGCTGTTAGTCGAAAAATACTTTGAAGTTGCAGGTAAGATTCTGACAGCAGGTGTAAAATCCCTAACTGAACTCACTATACCACTTTCGAAGGAAAATATGCCTATACTTAAAATAATGTTTAGTATAAAAGTTTTCCGATTTCTCATATTTTCGTCATATATATTGGCTGTTCTGAGATGTGAGAATGCCATTATGAATGAACGGGCAGATAATTCTCTCCTCTAAAACACCTGCACATAGGTACACTAAATCGAAATAGTACCTGACAACTTGACTTCTCTATACGATTATGAGATTGAAAATTATGCGAAAAATATACCCCTCTTCAGAGGTGTGATATTATGCGTGATTATTTACCGAAAAAATCATGGAACAAGGAATGTCAAGGATCAACTTGGATTCTCCACAGGGACCTGGCAGCCATTGGACAGCTCACACAGAAAACGAAAATGTCGCAGTATATTTTTGGTAATTTGAAGCCGCCGAAGGAGCTGGTGATTACTTGAACGTTAAAATTTAGATTTATAACACTGAAAATTGTTGAAAATTGTGTTTAGAATTTTATATATTGTGAATGACTATTAGTTTTAGTTTCATCAGTCATGTCTGTGACATTCACACTCTCCACAATAGAATGATGATTTTGAACGCCACATAGAGTTTTGCCACAGGTTTCTGGAAAATTGTAGGTAACTAAGTACTAGATTTCTCGTTCAATTTCTATTTGGACAGACGCAGCTTATGTAGGCAGTGCCAGCATGTTCAACCGCTAAAATTCTATAATTGAACACAACGAAATCGTCATTTCATTGTGGAACAGAAAAGTGAGGTTAGATTTGGATTTAGTATATGATCTGGTGTTTTTATTGGTAAAATTATTGCCCTATGTTTAATTGAATGATCATCCTCAGGAAAGTCAAGATATTATATCATAATATTATTTTTTATATATAGATCTATTGAAGTTTCCTATCTATTGATCTAAGAAAATCTAGAAATCTGGAAAAATAATGAACAATTTTCTTCATATCTATTTATTCAATGCTTCTGTTTGGTGTATTTACGATTTTTGGAGAAACTATTGAAAAACCTTTCAAATTTGGGACATCGTGTAGAAAAGTTCAACTATCTAAAAAGTGACCATTTTTTTTCACTGAATGAAGGAGAATTTTACTCCGCATGATGCCTTTCTCTCTATATTGAGGAATATTCATCACTAGCCTCAAAGTAGCAAGTACTTAACTACTGCTTATACATAGTTTGCCATAAAAATAAGATATTTCATGAGGTAGTTTGAAAAACAGTTACAAAATGAGAAAAGTCAAAGTTATTCAAATCAAGATTTAATGATTTCATTCTGTATTCATGGAGAATTTAACAAAATAGTGAACACAACATGCCATTCATTCGACAAGAAATATCTGTACTTTCAACCCTTGAAAAGGTGGAAGTTTAAAAGATTGAAATCAAACTTTTTACAGTTTGGACAACCTGAAGCAAGAAGACTGAGAACTAACACTATAACTGGCGAAGAGGTGAATGAAGTTAAAGTGTAGGTCTATTTTTTCGCATGCCCTCTTGGGTCAATCCGAATAGCGGCAAGAGACTTGGGTCTATCAGCGATATCTGTGCACATTATTTTGAAAGAACCTAGAATGCATCCCTATTTGTTGATAGCAGTTCATTTTCTCCTAATATAAATTCTTCGAATATAGATAATATTCAAAAAATTGAATATTGTGAAATGATTTTTATTCGAATACAAGAAGGTGCATTGTTTTAACAGAATATCATTTAAACAGATGAATCGAAATGCAGTAGAAAAAGTATTATCAATCGACGTGATTTACACTCTTGGACATAAGATAAGAGTAGCTCACTTTTAGTTTCAATATGTTCTGCATTATCGGATATTCTTCGAGATTTACGATGAAAATTCAACCAGTATATTTGACACTGCTGAAAAGAGCGGTGTCCCAGTTTTGCCACTCAATGTATTGAGTCATAGCTGTTAGCAGTTGGATGGCGTGCCAGCAAATTTAACTCATCAGGTCGGCAGACGATAATTGACATAAATTCTTGAAGATGGTTGGATTGAATTAAATTGTCCCAGGCGATGGCTCCAAGATCTCCTGATCTAACGTCATTAGATTTTCATACTTGGTACCCCTTGAAATATATTGTTCATTTAACTCCAGTGCAAGCCAAAGGAGAACTGGTACAGATAGTAACAATAGCATTCATAGATTCAAGTTTAGAACAAATTATGGAAACGACTACAACAGAAGGTCATTCAAAAATCCTGCAGTGTCTGGAATACAATGATGGAGCACCTAGAATACTTGTAATTCAGTCGTTATGGTTCATAATGTGCTGTGTTGAGTATTAATAATTAATCTCATACATATCTCATCATCAGTTATCGATAGTGGATTCAGGATGATTTCTATAAAAATTTCTAGCATTTCTTCACCAGTTGTAGATTCAGTTCTCATTCATTTTCTTGTCTGAAGTGTACTAAGATTCATTTCAAAGTTTTCAACTTCCTTCTATTCAAGAGATGCAAGTGAGAATATTTCTCGTTGAATCAACCGCAACTTATATTCACTATTCTGTTACATTCTCCATGAATACAAAATAAATTCATGTAATTTTTATTTGAATAACTCGGATTTTCCATATTTTGTAACTGTATGTCAAACAATGCTACAGTAATAATAATTTGATAAGAAGTTAATCGAACGAAATTATGACATTCCACATTTCTATTGCAAATTTTGCGAAAGCACTACTTGCAATTCAGAGGCTAGGGATGAATTTCCTTTAAAATTATCATGACTTGAAAACTAGCTGCTATAACTATAGTGAATATTAGCACAGTGCGGAGTTGATTTCTTCTTCATTTAGTGAAAAAAAAAATTGTCATTTCATTTGAAAAAAACTATTTATTGTTACTGGAACTTTCATAAATGTCTTCCCAAATATGAATGAAAGTTTTTCAATAGTCTCTTCCCAATCAAAAATAAACCTAAATGAAAGATCACTTCTTTTTCTTACTGATTCTCAAAAAAGATTTCGGTATATTAAAAAATCACAAATTTATCTATTCCCAAAGAACTAGGTGCAAACTAAAAAATTTGAAAACTTCTGCATATCTTGTAAACGACTAAACTTAGGTAAAGAGAATGCTGATGAAGATCATCCCAAAATTACTTAAGGAATTTGGAATATCAATAAAAAATTTTACTTTCAATTTGGAATAACGAAGTTGATGTCCACTTTCGGTATAACCGGAAGTGCCGCCATCTTGGAAATATTTTCATTGAATGTGTTCCAATCCATAACCTCTGTATACACATTTTTAGATGTCTTTCTTGAAACTTCCAAATACGTCTCATGTGCGGTTTAGACGGAACAGCCGTTATATTCAGTCAGTAAGTGACGTAGTGATCGTGTTATAAAACATAAAAGGAAAATAACACTAATTATAATCGAAGGAGATACTCACGTTGAAGTGCCCTCTCTACGAGATATCGGCAACTACCTCAGTTCATGAAAACCGCAACATAAGTTAACAAAACTATCTATATTACTAAAGGCGCCACCAGCTTTATACTAGTAGAAGCAGCGATATGTCAGGTCGTGAGTGTTTTTCGGAAAGCTGGAAACCTTATTCAGCGCATTTCAGGCCACTAGCTAAAATACCTTTATAAGAAAACGGCAGTGAACGCAAATACAAATAACTCAAAATGAACGGAAATCAAGTGATATATTACTCAATTGATTAATTACCAAAAAACAGAGGTACAATATCAGTATTACACACACCGCGTATATAATTAATCACAGTGTTGAAGCTAAAAATAAATTTACAAAACTAAATAGTGACGATAAATCATATAATAACACCTACAACAAGATATAAGACAGCGTTTTCGATACCTTCTAATAAATTTACCTCAATCCTGAGCTGAATCTGTACACGGTCGGCTACAATATTTATTCAAGAAAGTGTTACAATATAGTCACGGAGAGAGAGTTAACAAAATTATAGAACCAATTGACTGAATAACAATTAAAAAGATTAGTTCATAAACGATAATGAAATAGCTTCTTGTCCAGTGCAACGTAACACAAGAGGTTATTTAACAGTGTTTCAGAGAAGAGATTTGAATATTGAACTCAAGACGACTACCTGACAACAAATAAACACCGAACTAACATTATTTCAGAATGATAGTTTTTTCCAATGTACCGCGCAGATCAAATGTAACTCTTTCGTCATGCACATTCTGGGATCCGGGTGGCTGATGCTGGACGACAAAATGGAGTCTATATTTGAAACATGCTTCCTTCTTGTACCTCATTCAGTAACCAGTAGGATATCCTCACCTGACTTGGATTTTCGAAGTCGGACTATACGGATAGACGTTCTGGAGCAAACGGTTGTTGGAGGAGGATACATACTACGCCAACTTTAAGTAACATGTAGTGATGAACATAATCGAAGTCTAGCAAACTGCAACTCTAACCAAACAACTCAGCTTCTTAGTAGTAGATCGACTCGGAGAATGATCCCTTGATCCCCTTCCTCTGAGCGATAGAAAATGTGGAACTTCACCCCTGATACCAAATCTCCTACGGAAGTTTACCGCAAACGAACTCGTATGAACTCAACGATTCTTTTTAATTCATTCAATTTTCCTCAACTCCAGACAAACTCTTCGAAACTATTCACTCTCTTCTTACTCGTTCTATATCTCACAATCATTCGCATCTAGATAAATCATCTAATCTCTTCAACAAAAGTACCTCGACTAACTCTGCGTTCACTCTAAACCACCTTATTGGCGCAGATGCGTACAATAATGTGGCGTCGGCGGATAATGATATTTTTCGACCGTAACAATATATATATATATATATATATATATATATATATATATATATATATATATATATATATATATATATATATATATATATATATATATATATATATATATATATATATATATATATATATATATATATATATATATATATATATATATATATATATATATATATATATATATATATATATATATATATATATATATATATATATATATATATATATATATATATATATATATATATATATGTCACCGGAAAATAACAAGAACCGCAAGTTTATAAATTTACTAGGAAATTTATAAACCTTCGTAGATTTCTAAACGAGAGATAAATTGTATCATTTTGCGCCGACTTTTTTGCAAATTGATAAACTTACCGAACTCACGCGTAAAATAATAAGTAAGCAACAACTAAACGCCATGTGAGCTCTGATTGGTTGAATAAGTCACGTGTTCCTTTTCCTTCCTCTCCACCGCCTCCACGAAACATAAACGAACCGGTTTCTCGTGTGGTTTTGTAAAGTTTTTAATATTGAAACTGTGTTGGAACTGTGAAAATAGTTTTATTTTGCTAAGGTTACTAAACTATATCCATAATGAACGACCTAGAAGCTGCGGACACCCAAAATGGTGAAGTGCGGTAAATGCTGAAAATTTTGTTAAAGTGAAATTTACCACAGAGATACGAAAGTTTTCTAGTGGTCGTGACCAAAATAGTAAGAAATCGGAATGTATAGAGGAAAAAATTCAAAATGTCATTAAAATGTTTTATGATTGTTTTTTCTTTTTTTAGTAAACCTCTTCAATATTGTAGTACATTATTTCTGTTGTTTCATTTTGAAAGAGTGAAGTAGGGGTCATTAGCATATTATATAAAAAAATTACCCTGTATTAAAGGTACCTACCTAGTTTTAAAGTAAAAATACTGTTAGGTAGGTAATCGAAACTGATAAATTTATAGTTTGGCAAGTCTGATTGTACCTAAGTCTATGAACACAAGCTTTGCCACTGTCAACATCGACCAATCAGAGAGCAGTGTGTTCTTTGTCGTATTTTAAAGAAGCGTAAATTCAAAAGCTCTTCTTTGATTGGTAGAACCGTTTAGAATCTTACGAATAGATATCCGTTAGTTTATAAACTTACCATTAGACGTCGCAAATTGATGATTTTGCGAAAATGTTGGCAAAAATTATACAATTTACCTCTCGTTTAGTTGCTAGGAAATTTATAAACTTGCGGATCTCGTTATCTTCCGGTGACATATATATATATATATATATATATATATATATATATATATATATATATATATATATATATATATATATATATATATATATATATATATATATATATATATATATATATATATATATATATATATATATATATATATATATATATATAAATATATATATATATATATATATATATATATATATATATAAATATATATATATTTATATATACAGTATGTCCACGGATGGGGTTTACAAGAGGACAAATGGACCAAAAATTGAAAGATACGAAAAAAAGTCACTCTTAATAAACGTTTCTGCTTGTCTAGAAAATACGATTCATCTTAAGAAATTTTAATTTTTGTATACGGGGTGGGTACAAACTGCAAAAATGTTATTTGGTTAAGAGTAAACATACCTTTTTTTGAAAGTTACGAAAGAAGTCACTCTTAATAAACGTTTCTGCTTATCTAGAAAACACGAATCATCATAAGAAACTTTAAGTTTTTTATACAGCGTGGGTACAAACTGCAAAAATGTTATTTTGCTTAAGAGCAAACATACCTTTTTTGAAAGTTACAAAAAAATCACATTTAATAAACGGTTTTGCTTGTCTTGAAAATACGATTCATCATGAGAAACTTGAATTTTTTTATACAGGGTGGGTACAAACTGCAGAAATGTTATTTTCCTTCAAGTCTAATCATACCTTATTTTGAAAGTTACGAAAAAAATCACAGTTAATAAACGTTTTTACTTGTCTAGATAAAACGATTTATCATAAGAAACCTTAAATTTTTTTATACAGGGTGGGTACAAACTGAAAAAATGTTATTTGGATAAGAGTAAACATACCTCATTTTGAAAATTATGAAAAAAGTTCCTCTTAATAAACGTTTTATTTGTCTAGAAAATGAGATTCATCATAATAAACTTTAATTTTTTTCATACAGGGTGGTAACCAACTGCAAAAATGTCATTTTCCTTAAGACTGAACATAACTTATTTTGAAAGTTACGAAAAAAAGTCACTCTTAATAAACGTTTTTACTTGATAAAGTAGTTTTCACATAGGTAAACGTTTTAATGAGTGACCTCTTTTCATAACTTTCAAAATAAGCTATGTTTACTCCCAAACAAAATAACATTTTTGTAGTTTGTACCCATCCTTTATAAAAAAATTGAAGTTTCCTATGAATCGTGAATCCCCAAAATCAACTTTGGAAAAATTCACAAATTTAAAATATACAATTTCAAAATTACATGATGTAATTTTGTAATTGTATATTTTAAATTTGTGAATTTTTCCAAAGTTGATTTTGGGGATTGTATGTATGTAATTCGTGGAAGTTTTTGTTATGGCAGACGTAATATTTCTTAGTTAACCTCAAAGTCGGTAATAACAACGAATCTAGGTTGAGTGGCACACTTTTGAATATTATTTTTAATTTTGTAGAAGCCCTGAAGAAGCAAGTAAAGTTTTGCGAAAGCTTGGCGAAGATATAAGAGTACTACCCATTTACTCACCACCCAGGAATCGAATACCCTTATTTTGAAATTAATACATAAAATTCACGATTCGTAAAACAAATAATATATATATATATATATATATAATATTATATATTTAATATATATATATATATATATATATTATATATATATATATATATATATATTATATATATTATATATAATATATATATGTATATATATATATATATATATATATATATATATATATATATATATATATATATGTGTGCTTTTTTTCCTATTTTTTCAACAGTCTCGGAAAAAATATGAGCAAGTTGTCATTCGATTTGGGATAGAATGTGAACGTTCTTCAAGAAATATACAGTTCCACTCGCAAAAATTTATACTTAAGAAATCCGCTCTACTAAGCGATAAAAAGAATTCAAGTTGAAAAAATTCGGTCCCTATGATAGTAATTACATTTAATTTTCATGCTAAAGACAACCAACAATATGATATCATCGAAGTAGTATATTTTATCAGGGTTATAAAAGTACGATGAATACTATAAGCGAAATCATGAAAAAAAACATTTATCGGAATCTGAGTCTTTTCGAATATATGGTGGATTTAATGAATTCGTTTGAAATCTGTTATATAGTATATACATATATTATATAGGATATATTTTAAAAGAGTCATGTTTCTCGCATAATTATTGCGACAATCTCTCAAATTTTCTGTTATGAATCATTCATGTAGAATGTACGCGACAGCCAATATTGTTTCTATCATTTCTGTATTAGATAATTTATAAATGTACAGGGGCGTACCAGACTTAATTTTTTGAATTCAATTGTCGGGTTACATAAATATATGGTTCGAATTGAATGATGTCATTTCATTCTCATGTTAACTATCGTAGGTGACGGACTTGTCACCACACTAATAAATAATTTACCGACTGAGTTAGATTTACCCGGTTATTCGTATTGTGGACCTGGTACCAAGTTAGAAGAACTTCTTCGTAGAGTTGATCCGGGGATTGATGAACTCGACGAAGCTTATAAAGAATACGATATTTTCTACTCGAAAAGCAAAGATCTAGCTGTTAGACATAAAGCTAGTCAAATTCTCGAAGATAAAGCTTGGGAACGATGTAAGTCAAAGGACGCTAAATTCAAAGAGAAATCTCACGCTCTTATGGTTACAGGAATTACGAAAGCTAAACGTAAACAAGGAATGGGTCCCAAAACGTCGTTCAAAATGAGTGTCATTAACACTGTTGTCAAAATGTTGAATAGATAAGGTATTGAAGGGAATCTGAAAAAGTCATCCATTAAGGCATAGAGCAGCAAGGCTAGCAATCAAGAAAGCAGGTGGCCATATAAACATACGAGTACCAAGAATTATTCCATTCGAATCAAAATCAGAGGGTCTTTTACCCTTAGTTCCAATATTCGCTGGACTATCTGCTTTGGAAATGTTGTTGAGTGGAGGTAGCACTGTTGCCAAAACTGTAGTTGACGCTAAACATGCTACTAAAAAGTTGGAAGAGGAACATCGCCATAACAACACTATGGAATCTGAAGGTAAATGGCTGTACCTGAAAAAATCAAAACTGGACTGTACTTGAAAGAACAAAAAACTATTAACTAAGCTGTTCAATGGATCTTTATACGATTATGAGAATGAAAATTATGCGAAAAATATATCTTACTTCAGGGGTGTATTTATGCGTGATAATTTACCGAAAAATTCGTGGAAAAAGGAATGTGGGGTGATCAACTCTGATTCTTCACAGGGACCTGGCAGCCATTGGACAGCTTACACAAAATAAGAAAATGTCGCAGAATATTTTGATAGTTTTGGTAATTTGAAGCATCCGAAGGAGTTGGTGATTTACTTGAACGTTGAAATACTATATATAGTAGAGATTAATATCAGACCTATAACACTAAAATTTGTGGAAAATTGTGTTTAGAATTTTTACAAAATGAAATGTTACAAATATTGACTATTAGTTTTATTTTCATCAGTCATGTCTGTAACATTTACACTGAAAAGTCGCACTTCATCGTTTTATAACTGTTCAACTAGGTATAGGTCTGAAAAAAAATTTCAATTTTTTATTTTTTTATCAACAAATTACCTAGATGCAAAATAAGAACAAGATTTTTTTCAATAATTTCAATGATCCATTTTTTATAATCGGCAGCTGCATGAAAATGGTTTTTTTTTAATTTTCGTAACTTGTATAAAAATTATTATAAACAAATGCGTTGTTCATAGGAGAATTGGAAAAAAATATTATGCTTAATTATTTTTTTTTTATTTTGAGGCTACTTGAATTATCAATAAATTACATATGAAGATCAGTTATTAGAAATAAATACCCTCATCTGTTATTCGATTATAAAAAAGAGTATACGCTAGATAATGTATGAATTGATACATCGCAAATAGGTTGCCTAGCTGAATCACATGCCGATGATGTTAAACAATAAAATGTTCAATTTAATCTTTTTGATCTACTTCCCCGATTTGCTATTTATGAAAGTTGGGCATCAGCTGGAAGAATATACCCTAAGGAAATGAAAAAATGCAGGTTGCTTACATTGCACTCTGCGTAACTATAGCGTAATTGATATACCCTCATAAGTTATTTAGACAAATTACATATATCAAATGAGAGCTTATCTTATTCCAAATACAACTGTATCAGGTTTCCTTGTCAAATAGTTTGTTGAATCTATGATTGCCTAGATTGAAGATATTAAATTTTCTGTGCGAGCGTTAAGAGAGAGAGAGAGAGAGAGAAGCGTTGCGGATGCAATTCAACGTGACTGACAAAGATGCAGCGACTACGTTTTGAAGATTAGCTAGTGTGAAAATTAAACACTGTGTCGATTTTTTTCCAATCACACATTAATTCATCAGCGACAATACATAGTTATAAAATAATATAAGTTTTTCCGTTCAAAATAAACGTATTTCAAAAGGAAATTTTTCCGACCGTGTAAGCGCGGATTGAAAACTGGTGAAATACAAACCAAACATTATTATCAATACATAAATCAATTAATAGAAAATTACAAAATTTAAATTTAGAAAACTTATTCAGATTCTGTTTCGTCACAAGTGCCGATGTCACAATCAAATTCTAATTCTTCATCTTTCTCCTTCTTTCTCGATTCTCTTAGTATATCCCTAACTTGTTAAGGAGCTAGGTGGCCTTCAAGCCACGTAGGTTTCAGGTGGCCATCCAAAAACAACCACAATCTTCAGGATTTACTTCAACGCAGCATACATCGGTTGCATGAAGCCACTTCGAATTGACATGTTGTGCGCAGAATTTTTTGTTTGAGTGAGATCCAGCAAGGTAGGAGCAGATTGGAGTCGATGCCTTCAATCTTCTTTGTCTCTGTTCGCTGAATATGTTTTTTGAAAGAGCTGATATCTAACGACATTTATATTATAACATTTCGTGATCCCATAAAGGAGGACAACTCCTGAACAGGTTGAATTTTTTCTTCGATGAGCACATCTATTGGTTCCGTCAATGATGCAAATACTTCCTGCAAATCCGTTCGTCTAGAAAATATTTTGGAAGGCAACCTTGTCAAATGTCTGCGGCACAGATGCTTCGATAATATAAAAGTTATAAAAACCGTCCATTATTTAATATCGATATTCATTTGTTGAGTTACATAGCGACTTTTTATAACGAAGGAGAAGTCAAGTCTTTCAAAATATTTTCTAGACGAACGGATTTGCAGGAAGTATTCGCATCATTGACGGAATCAATAGATGAACTCCTCGAAGAAAGAATTCAACCAGTTCAGGAGTTTTCTACCCTTCTTTATGAGATCAAGAAATGTTTTAATATCAATGACGTTAGATATCAGCTGTTTCAAAAAACATATTCAGCGAACAGAGACAAAGAAGATTGAAGGGTTCGGCTCAAATCTGCTTCCACCGTGCTGAATCTCACTTAAACAAAAAATTTTGCGCACGATATATGTGAATTCGATGTTGCTTCATGCAACCGATGCATGCTGCGTTAACGTCAATCCTGAAGATTGTGGTTGGTTTTTTTAGAAAGAAAATCGAGAAAAAAAGAAAACAATGAAGAATTAGAATTTGATGCTGACATCGGCACTTGTGACAAGTCAGAATCTGAATTAGCTTTCTAAACTTAAATGTAATTTCTTATTGATGAATTCATGTACCTATTAATTATGATGTTTTATTTTTCTTTCACCAGTATTTAATCCGCGCTCACACGATCGGAAAAATTTTCTTTCGAAATACGTAGATTTTGAACGGAAAAACTTATTATTTCATAACTATGTATTGACTCTGATGAATTAATGTGTGATTGGAAAAATTTAGATGAAGTATTTGATATTTACACTAACTTATCTTCAAAACGAACTCGCTACATCTTTGTCAGTCAAATTGAATTGCGTCCGCAACGCTTCTCTCTCACTCTTTCTCAAAATTTAATATCTTCAATCTGGGCAACCATGGATTCAACAAACTTTTAGTTGAGGCAACCTAACACGGTTGTATTTGGAATAAAAAAGCTTTCATTTGATATGTAATCTTATTGAATATCTTATGAGGGTATATTAATTACGCTTACTTACCTGATTATAAGCGGCAACCGCATAGTTGTGCAGAGTGGAATGTAGGCAACCTGCATTTTGAAAATTTTTCACGGTTTACTCTTTCAGCAGATTTCCAACTTTCATGAATAACAAATCGGGGAGGATTATCAAAAAAATTTTATTGTTTAACATCATCGGAACGTGATTTGGCTATGCAACCTATTTACGATGTATCAATTTATATATTATTATCTATTGGCTCTTGCACCGTATATTATTGAACTAAGTTTTATAAAAAACCAAGTTTAATTTGACTTTTGACAAGAAAAAAAAACGGCCAATGGGCTTGTAGACGATGTACATTACTCATCAATTTATCTTTATAATTAGAACCACTAAATTCCGAACATACACAACACCCAAGTGCAAGGTGGGACTGGAATCCATATCCTTGGCTTACAAGCGGTACGCCTTACCGCTGGTCTACCGAGGCCTCTGTTTATCAACCATATTATAACTACTAACTGAAAAATCGAGATAAAATTTTTTTCCACAAAATTATTATTCATTCAACTATCCAGTTAACGCCTGAATTTTTTCAATCCTCAATTTTCGTATTTAATATAGTATTTAATATATTCTTTCTAGAAACGTCAAAAAATGACAAGATTCGCGCATTGACAACAATATGCGAAGTGACCCTCTTTTTCATTTTCCTTCGTTACCATGACACCGTGCGCGAAGTAGTGTGCGAAATACTTACTTCGCACACTGCATGTAAACTATATGGGATTTTTATCGTCGCTCGAATTTTCCATTATTTTGCAGTTATAAATATCACGCACGAAATTGACGCGAATAAAAAGTCACTCCAAAATAATTATTATCAAGAACTGTCACTTTGAAATAATTGTCAAGAAATGCCATTTTATTTCCATAGTTACAGTAATTACTTGATTTAGAAAAACAGTTTTAGCCAGTTCAATACTATTTTTCATATTAAGCTGAGCATGTTATTTATTTTAAAACAATATTTTTGACGTTTGTAGAGAAAATTTTGTTTGCATCTCATGCGCGAAATACTTTGGTGAACTCGACTATTTTTACCCCGAGGCGAAGCTGAAGGGGTTATAGTCTCACGACAAAAAGTTGGTATCTGGCCCGATTTTAAAAATTCCAACGGATATCGATAAAACACATATGATTTCATTAGGGAATTTGAATAACCACTTTTTCCTAGCTAAGAATAAAAAACTATAGCGTTTTTACCCCGAGCTGAAGCTAAATTCTCACTACAAAAAGTTGGGATCTGGTCCGATTTTAAAAATTCCAACGGATATCGATGAAATACATATGATTTCATCAGAGAAGTTTTGTTCCCAATTTTTTTCCAACTAAGAATAAAAAATTATAGCGTTTTTTTAGATAGGCATTACGACATGCGCATGCGCCAATGTCGATATGTACGATATAAGTCCTACAAAACATGCGTCGAAGTGCTCTGAGTGCCACGGTAACCAAGCGACGTTGATAGCTTAAGCTTGATTCTGCGTCTGTGTCTGCTTCCCATCCATAGAGATATCTTATCAATTTGATTCATAATTTGCAGCAAAATGAGCTGGGATAGGATATTCAAATTCGACAGTCAATCAATGAATTTATTTAGATAGGCATTACGACATGCACATGCGCCGAGGGGTTTTATCATTCCTAGTGCTACGCAGTAGGGTGTCCGGACTTTTGTAAACTCAGCTGCGCCTCGTTAAAAAAAAATCAGTTCTCGATCACCAAAGTAGCATTTCGCGCACTAGATACAAAAATAACTATAAGTTTGCTATATGAGCGTGTTTTGCGCAAGCGAAAGTAGCCGTATTTTTACACTTCTGAGAAAATTATAATAATTGATTCTACAGTTCCGGCTGTTGAAATTTTCGTTCAGCAATTTTCCTCTTCTTTTTGAAACTTTTTTCTGTTATCAGAAATCTCAATTGGATTTTGAGATATTTGCAAAAAACCAAACCTTCTTTTCTCTTTCAGTAGATTATTCATAACTTTTACATTATTATTTTCAAAAAAGATCTACATTCTATTCCAAAGCAAATGACACCTTGCTCATATTTTTGCGAGACTGCTGAAAAAATTCGAACAAAAAAGCACTATATATAGATATATGAACTTTCATTCTGATTTTCAAATATACTTTACCAATATTCGAGTTATATAATAATACCATAGTGAAATTCAAACATTTTCTTGCTTCAACATTCGAAGTTGAATACTGATAATTTATAGTCCATTAATTGGTTTCAATCTGAATATATAAAATATTTTCAAAAAAATCTTAAGATTATGGAGGTAAAATACAAGAATTGCTCTTGTTCATTCAAAATGATTCGTGTTGACCTGAAATATGGTTTTATTGATTTTTCATACGTCAATAATATCTAATCCTTCCTTAGTGATAGCTCTCAATACAACATCCTTGAATTTCGTAGCCTCAGGTTTTATAATAATTACAGTCTTTTCATATTTTGGTTGTCTGTCGCACCGAATGAACTCAGTTCGACGTATGTCCGGCCAGCGAAATCGATCATAATCTAAATAAGTCTCAATTTTCTCTTCCTCTTCCTCTTCAATATCCTCCAGTGAATGAAGACACAAACACTGCAGGAAAGAAAAAGTCGATCAGTTGGTGAAATTTATTTAATAACTTTGCTTAGTGCTTTATTTAAATTACACACATTTCATGACATAAGGCCAACAAGATTTCGAGATTTGTGTCATTCACCTCGGAAAGTAAAGATATCCCGTTACTGCTCTGTGGTCGCAGGTATTCTCTAATGAGTTAGTACTACTACGTTGATGCGCATACAGTGCGATTGTGCCACTTATTCAGATTTTGGGGTATTCACGGTGGCGGGTCACTGTGACCTATCGATAGCGTTTATAGTCCGGGAGGTAGCGTTGCATTTTAGCTGGTGTATATACGCCAATCGGTTGCCACCATTTTCAATAGATCTTGAATCACTTATAAGAAATCCAAGCATCAGCCTACGCACCAGCGGTGGGTATGGCTGTGGGAGGTTGCCAAAGTGGTGAAAATAAACAAGTCAGTGGTTCAAAAACAAGTTTTGCTATAGTTTCGATTTTCTCATGCTTGAAGTTTTTTGGGTCGCTGAGCACAGATTTGGAGTTTGATGGCAAAAATTTTGCCTGGAACTTTGTTTTTTGGGCACTTTTTGGCCAAATTTTGGTTTTTTTTTTGTTTTCAGCCTATATCTCAAAAAAGGAGTGTTTTTGTGACAAAACTATTCTATACAGAATTAAAGTAGACTAAATTGCCTACATTTCTTATTCGAACATCTTTTTGTAGGACTAACCGTTTTGCCGCTAGAGCGCGCCCAAAACGGGCCATATTTCCATATCTAGTGAAATTCACCGTTGTCGCGGAAATCGCCCTTGCTGTGACCTTGACGTATACAGCGAAATTCTTAAAGTGTGCCGCCAAATTTTGTAACATAATATATTATATTGAAGAAAAAAAATTTTTATCTTGAATTCCTCATTGAAAATATTCTTATTATTTACTTGTAATTAATCCGTTATAAACTTACTCTTGTTTCTTTGAAGGAAGAAAAAATCAAAACTATAGCAAATTTTGTTTCTGAGCCCCAATTTCTTTGCTAATATGCCTAATAATTGAATAAATAATAGTACGCTAGCTGAAACTTTTTTCATGATTCGTTAACATCATACTGAGTTGGAAAAAAAGTCAGCAGCATCGTGGAGGAAGGATATGCGTCAGCTGTTCGCATGAACTTGTATAAAAATCAAGTAAAATGAAGTTTTACTACGCTGGATGAAATTCAACTAGGTCATTGTTTACATTGTTCAAAGAACGAAAACATTAATCAGCTGTGTGGTTACCGGTAAAAGACAGTCACCCGACGCAAAAAATTTTGAAATATTGCTACAGCAGTAAAGATTAAGCATTGCTACTACAGTATTTCCTTTAAAACACATTTTTTGACATGAATGCTTGAGCCCATAACACGACTATGGTCCGAGAAAGATTTTTTCCGAAAAACAGGGTGTTAAAGTTTTAAGGCAAAAATAATTTTTTTTTCACTTTCAACATTTAATTTAACTAATTAATAGATTTGCTATAGTTTTGATTTTCTTATCCTTGGAAAAACAACAGTATATTTATAACGGATTAATTACCAGTAAATAAAAAGAATATTTTCAAGAAAAATACACCAAGTTGTCGCTTGTCTATTACCCCAGTCAATGAAGGTAAAAAACAAGCTTTGTCGCAACTAATTAGGGAAAGCTGAATTTTTGCAGAGTGTTAGCACTTAGAGTATACACTAAAAAAACATAAAGTCCCGACCCCTACCCCTCTTTCTTTTTTCCCCACCCCTTCAGCAACCCTAAAAAAGCAGTACTCTGGTTATATACTTACAGCTTGAAAACTAATGAGGTTAGCGGGATGATCTTTTTTTATTTCACTCCTAACAATATTATAAACAGATTATGTTATATTCATTTTTTATGAAGATAGCTCAGTTTCACAGTAATACTTAATTATATACAGAAAACTGTCACTACAAAAAACAAAAAGTAACTTCAACGAATTATAGCTTTATATCATTACGTCCTAGGAAGAAATTTTTCGAACAAACCTTATAGATAATTCAATTGGCTTCAAAATGATGGGTCTAGTAACGCTTTTCGTTAAAAATATGCCTTCATAGAGAGCGCTGAAACAGTAGTGGACACCGCGCCGCCGGTCCTAGCAGGACCGTTAATGCTAACCGCTAGAGTGCACCGCTGCTAATAATGCTATTAATGATCTTGAATAGTCATTCAAATGAAATGGAGTAACAATGTAATGACGTTCTCTTCAAGTTTTCACTACCAAAGTTCAATTTTTTGCTATAAAAGTTTATGGTTCTCTGGTGTTACTGATAGTCTACAGAATAATGTCAATGCTTGGCAAACTAATTAAGTTTTGAAGTAAATATATCAAGAATAGTTCATTTAATATTATTTCCTGTGCAGCGGATACTATTAATGTTTAATTTTAGTATGTGTTTAATATTGTCTTTTTTAAGAAATTAATATTATGAGTAATTCACTTCTAACATTTCATTGATTAGATCCAAATATTGGTAAAAATCATTCCAGTATAGTGTCCACACATAGACGTGCAATCAAACCAAGCATTACGCAAGCTACAGTTTGTAACACATAATGTTTTGCAATAATTGCAAGATATCAGTAAAAGAAGTGCACTTGGAGAGTCATTGATGAAATCGTTAAAATCAATAGGAAAATTAACTCAAGGGAGAGGAATAACTCAGAGCACCTTGATTAAATGGGTATTAGGAGCGCCTTCATCTTTACAACTAAGTGAGGGCTTCAGAAGTTTCCTAGGGTTTAACTACAACTCACGAGCAGCATTTAGAGCCAAGAGAAAGCCGTAAATCAAGGGACCTACAATATATGTCAAAGATCAAAGATTGGCTAAGTCAGCACAACTAGTGCTTGTAGCACTAGTGAATTAATTTCTTTCGACGGAAATGGTTTTGACATTTCTGTTAATTGATATGAAGCATATGAAGTCCGCTTGAAATCAAGAAAAAAAAAGGGTGGTAAAAGCTTTCAATGAAATAAAGATAAGTACACATTGAATATACGGATACAACGCAGGCGAGTTTCAAGTCTATCAACGTTAGGTGTAAAGAAGATAAACTCTCAGCAAATATTCAATAGAATTATATGAATCTGTGACAGCCCTGTTAAATTGAAATCTTATTCTGAGTTCAAATAAGCATCGCATACATTACTACGAAAAGGTATGAAAGCATCGTTCCTGAAACTATTCGAAGTTGCGATTGTCCAAGAAACCTTTAAGGCAAATGAAGTTGTTTTTGTGATAGATGAAAGATAATTGTTAGTGGTTTGGAAAATATATAGAAATCACTTTCAAGGGAATAGTGGACTCATATTTAAAATATGTACTTAGTAAGTATATAATAAAGATACAGTCGTTTTCGATGGGTATATCAACCACGAAACTACAAGAACAAGGAAGAGATTCAAAGAAATTTTCCCACACAATTTTTTGTGGTGATAATACAATTTGCACAACACAACAAGCAGACTTTCTAGCAAATTCTCAAAACAAGAAGGGGCTAATAGAAGCAGTTACAACGAGGTTTGTTGCTGAAGGTATTAACGTGATTTTTGCGGAAGATGACGCCGATACTCTCATTGTCGACCAGGCAATTGAGCACATGCAAAGTAATAATACTACTGTTCTTGTGCGAACTGATACAGATCTTTTGGGTTTACTTATGTTGTAGATTTTCGGCTTTTTCTTGGCTCTACATGCTGCTCATGATTGTTGTAGTTCAATCCTAGAAAACTTCTGAAGGCCTCACTTAGACTTAAATATGACGTTGCTCGTAATACATATCTATTTAAGGTGCTCTGAGTTTCCCATGAGTTAATTCTCATATTGATTTTAACGACTTCATAAATGACTTTCCAAGAGAACTAATATCTTGCAATTGTAAAACATTGTGTGTTACAAACTGTAGTTGCCGTAAGGCTTGGTTCGATTGCACGTCTATGTGGACACTGTAGTGGAATGATTTTAACCAATATTTGGACCTAATCAACAAAATGTAGGCAGTGAACATCTTACAAGAGACAATATTAAACACAAAGTAAAATTAAACACTAATAGTATCCGCTGCAGAGGAAATAATATTAAATGTACTATTCTTGATATATTTACTTCAAAACTTAAATAGTTTTCCATGCATTGACATTATTTCGTAGACTATCAGTAACACCAGAACCATAAACTTTTATAGCAAAAAATTGAACTTTGGTAGTGAAAACTTAAAGAGAACGTCATCACATTGTTACTCCATTTCATTTGAATGACTATTCAAGATCATTAATAGCATTATTAGCAGCGGTGCACTTTAGCGGTTAGCATTAATGGTCCTGCTAGGACCGGCAGCGCGGTGTCCACTACTCTTTCAGCGCTCTCTATGAAGGCATATTTTCAACGGAAAGCGTTACTAGACCCATCATTTGGAAGCCAATTGAATTATCTATAAGTGTTGTTCGAAAAATTTCTTCCTATGACGTAATGATAAAAAGCTATAATTCGTTGAAGTTACTTTTTGTTTTTTGTAGTGACAGTTTTCTGTATATAATTAAGTATTACTGTGAAACTGAGCTATCTACATAAAAAGTATATATGAGCTAATCTGTTCACAATATTGTTAGGAGTGAAATAAAAAAAAGATCAGCCCGCTAACCTCATTAGTTTTCAAGCTGTAAGTACATAACCAGAGTACTGATTTTGTAGGGTTGCTGAAGGGGTGGGGGAAAAAGCAAGAGGGGCGGGGGTCGGGACTTTGTGTTTTTTCAGTGTTTACTTTAAGTGCTAACACCCTGCCAAAATTCAGCTTTCCCCTAATTAGTTGCGACACAAAACCTTCATTGACTGGACTATATTGAGAACGCCGACGAATTGATTCTTCGAGGTTCTCAGGAACGCTCACCGCTTCTGCCTCTATATTTCTTCCCGAATGAATTACCTGTTTAAACGGTATAATTAATAAAACCCAGTTTGTATATAAAATGGCTTTTATTTACAATTATATATAGGGTCACAGTGACCCGTCGATAGCAGTTGCGGACAATTTATTTGTCGGTAAAAGTTATAGAATATAAATATATATATATATATATATATATATATATATATATATATATATATATATATATATATATATATATATATATATATATATATATACTCATTTAAAATTATAAAATGCAAAAACTGCTAAATCAAATATCAACTAGTATGGTATAGGTATTTGAAATTAAAAAAAAACCATTCCATTGAAAAAATACTGTTTGTCGCCCCCCGTATACATATATTCAAAAATACCTGAACTTTGAAACAACGTTTAGAAACAAAGCAGTTTATCATTTTTCCCGTACGAGAAGAAATGAAAAAGTTATCTAGGGTGCTAGTTTATGAGAAGTTACACGCTGATATGAGCGTTGAAAAGTGAAATTTCAGCAATGCAGGTAATCAACACGTTTAGTATTTATTCAAATGATGATTTTGTTCATGCTGCTTATTTAAAGGTAAAGTTGTAAATAATGTTCTAAAAGAGTTTCACTATTCACAATAAAATCCGTGATAATAGTCTGAATTAATCAAGCAGTTACCTAGGACCTTTATACGCACGGCGTACTATAAAGACCAGGTTATGCACGCTTTTAAGTTTGATTTTGATGGTTAAAACAGTAGTACTAAAAATAGAATTACAAAATAGTATGAGTGTTTACAAATCTCATTTTCATACCATCAATTTTCGAATCTTGACCGTATCTTTTAGCATGTAATTTTGGATTCAATCTCACTTATTATAAAAACATCAATATAAATTAGGAAAACTCACAGATGATTCATTGGAAGCAATTATGAAATCAGCATCTATTGGTGTTGAATGCTTCAAATGTCGGAATATATAGTGACTTCCACAGGTGCAAGCTCCAGGCAGACAGTTACAAATCTGAAAAAGTCTCAAATTACCAAAATTACAGTTACAAGGAGCATATAAACTCTCTAGCGTCTTAGAAAATACCTTTCAAAAACAAGGAGGTCTACTTTCATTTCTGACGTTCATGTACTATGTACGGTTCTTCATAAATTAATAAAATAATGCCATGAACTTTGTATTAGTAGTGTGTTAGACTGTCTTTGAATATTTCTTTTCGAATCCGACCCGTGTTCATAATAATTGGTCCACGACTGTACTATAAATCATTCATTATACGTGTGCTTCCTGAAGTACAATTATACCTATTATTCACTAGTGTGTATAATGGTTTATTATACACTGCATGACGTCACATTCAAAACGTATGTCCAAACTTGAGACTATAATTCACATTGTTAGGATAGTATTGTTATTAGATTTTTAGGTTTAATGTAACTAAGATAACTTCTAGGCAAATTATTAAACTGATATTTAAAATAATGCCCAACTTATTCAATATCTACTCTAATAAATTATCTATTTCAATTTTATCAGAGTGAAAGAAAGGAATGGAATCGATGTCAAGTGAAATAGTTGACGTTTACGTGAGTATGCAGTTTTCAGTGAACACAGAAAATGTTATGTCAACGCTTTTGATAACTATTTTTATTGTTGAAAATGCAGATTATTACTAATTTTTTTGAGGAAGTCGTGGACAAAGTATTGTATTCTACTCGCACAAAATTACAATTTTCCACTCGGGTGAATTGCGACACTCGCTTGCAGCTCGTGTCGCAAACTTTTGTTCTCGTTGAATAATATACTATTATTCATTATTGGAATTGTGAGAAGTAAGGCAATAATATATATATATATATATATATATATATATATATATATATATATATATATATATATATATATATATATATATATATATAAATATATATATATATATATATATATATATATATATATATATATATATATATATAATATATATATATATATATATATATATATATATATATATATATATATATATATAATATATATAATATATATAATATATATATATATATATATATATATATATATATATATATATATATATATATATATATATATATATATATATATATATATATACAGAGAGAGAGAGAGAGAAAGCATACGATGCTTAATTTCGAGCCTCTCATTCCACATAATATTAATGTTTACTAAGGTTCCTAATTATAAGTTACACACAATATGTCCATCATAGTTATTAGATCATCATTTCAACTCTAATTGTAAGTAAGGTTAATTTTAATATTCATTACTTTATGTTTTTTATCATTATATTTGTTGTATTTTAGCTTGATTTCTCCTGAAGAAGACACAAAAAAGTGTTTGAATATTGAGAATTTTTTGAATAAATGAGTTTATAAACATATATTTTACTCAATAGACCGAATATTCCCGTGATTCAAACTCTATTTTCTATCAATAGGTCGTGATTATATTTCTTGATTTGAATATATATATATATATAATAATATATATATAATAAAATATATATATATATATATATATATATATACATATATATATACAATATATATATATATATATATATATATATATATATAATATTTTGATAATTATTAGCAATAACAGGCTTGTTGAATCTTAAAAAACTCGATTTTATTAAAAAGTTGACGTTTCGCCACGACATTCGTGGCTTTATCAAAACTTTTTCCAAAGAGCAGGAGTTTGGTGATGAAGAAGTTGAAAACCTAATTGATGGACATAACTTTCTTGGCGGAGATGGAACTACTAAATGGCGGAAGCATAAACCGCCAAAAAATGTAAGAACGCGCTCGGAGAATATACTAAGTCATTTTCCAGGTGCCAAACAGAATACGAAAAATTTAAAAAGTCTGCTAGAAATTTGGCAACATTTTTTCAATGACACCATGATAAATATCATTGTTGAGGCGACAAACAAACGCATTAGAAAATTGCAACAAAATTATAGTCGTGAGAGGAATGCCAAGGAAACTGACTGCACAGAAATTCGTGCTCTTATAGGATTATTATATTTGGGAGGAGTGCTGAAAAGTAGAAGTAGAGTAAATATGGATGAACCTTGGAACAGTAATGGCACAGGAGTTGAGCTCTTCCGAATGACAATGTCCATGTACAGATTTAAATTTTTATTGCAACAAATACGATTAGATGATTTGGATTCACGAGAGAAAAGAAAACAATTAGATAAATTATGTCCAATTCGAGAACTGTTTGAGCTATTTGTCTCCAACTGCAAGAACGCTTACACGCCCTTCGAATACGTCACAATCGACGAAAAATTAGAGGCATTTCGGGGCAGTACATTTCCAGCAAGCCAAATAAATACGGCATCAAAATTTTTGCACTTGCAGATAGCAAGACATTTTATACTTGTAACTTAGAGGTTTATCTGGAACAACAGCCTCAAGGTCCCTATTTTGTGAACAATTCTCCATCTGAAGTGGTGAAGAGATTATGTGATCCCATACGAGAAACTAAGCGAAACCTGCCTTGCGACAATTGGTTTACAAGCCTCCAGTTAATTCAGGATTTGAAAAAAGATTACAATCTTACATTTTTGGGTACATGTCGCAGAAATAAGCGACAGTTACCGCCTGAATTTTTGAAACCTCAAGGAAGACCCATTGGCTCAAGTACGTTTGCTTTTCATCAGAATATTACCCTGGTATCGTATATTCCGAAGAAAAATAAAAATGTTTTACTTCTCTCTAGCTTACATCAAGATGATAAAATTGATCAAAATTCAGGTAAGCCAGAAATAATACTTGATTATTATTCTACTAAAGGAGGAGTAGATACTGTGGACAAGTTATGCGCCACTTACGACTGTGCACGAAATACACGACGATGGCCTATGGTCATCTTTTATGCCCTGTTGAATATAGCTGGCATAAACGCAATGGTTTTGTATCACTGTAATAATCCTGAAATTCGTTTACAACGAAGAAGATTTTTACATGACTTATCGTTCGCCTTGTTGGAACAGCATCTCAGAGTCCGTGCTTCTACAAAAAATATTTCGAAAATTATGTCAGCTAGAATAGAAGAGATTGTTCAAATGGAGACTACAGAACCAGCACAACCAGATCCGGAAATTACGAGAGGCCGATGTGCCTTTTGTGATAGAAAAAAGAACAGGCCTACACGGTTTAAATGCCGAAAATGTAAAAAATTTATATGTGGAGAACACTCTGTATATACTTGCTCTGAGTGCTTTGAAGAACATTTTTTCGAACAGATATAAAAGAATAGACTATTTAGATTGTATGTATCAGATTTTTGTATAATAAATACTTTGTTTTGGATTAAAATAATTTGATCTATATTATGATATTGCAAATATGTGTAAATTAATTTGATATTATTTTTTCGAATGAAGAAGATGCTGTATTTGCTTTCCTTTCGAATAAAATTCATGTTGATTATATTTTCGTGGTTAAATCTAATTTATATTGTACAGTTTAAAAAAAAAAACATGCGGACTCACAATCCGCGCGCCAGTCCTCACGTCCCAGGTATGAGCGCCAGCCGCGAGTCTATATTTTTATATCCAACGAATAGTATTGAAATTAGTAGAATCATAAATGAAATGAAAAAAAGACCAGACGTAGTAGATAAGATAAGTGATGCAGTGCTGCGGGTAATAATTAGTCATATAGCTTTGCCGTTGCAGCACATTTTCAATAGTTGCATTGAAAAAGGTATATGGCCAGTAGAGTTGAAGAAGGCTGAAGTGGTACCCATTTACAAGTCTAGAGATAAAACTAGTATCAAAAACTACAGACCAATTTCGCTCATCTCTGATATTGCTGAAATGTTTGAGAAAATAATATTTAACAGACTTTTTGTGTTTCTAAATGAATGTTACATAATATCTGATAAGCAATTTGGCTTTGTGAGAAATAGGGGAACCACTGAAGCCTTACATCATCTAACTAACATAATATATTATATATATATATATATATATATATATATATATATATATATATATATATATATATATATATATATATATATATATATATATATATATATATATATAATATATATATATATATATATATATATATATATATATAATATATATATATATATATATATATATATATATATATATATATATATATATATATATATATAAACCAATAATTACAGCCTTTCTTGACCTGACAAAAGCTTTTGCTATAGTAGATCATAAAATCCTGTCGAACAAATTAGAAAGATATGGAATAAGAGGCGATGCCTTAAAACTATTGACAAGCTATCCTTCTGGTAGGAAACAAAGAGTAAAGATCAATCAAGTTACAAGTATTTATAGAGACATAACTATCGGTGTTCCACAAGGAACAATTTTAGGTCCAATACTTTTCGTGCTCTACGTTAACGATTTACTGAAAGATATGCCAGATGGTTCAATAGTATCCTATGCTGATGACACCGTCATCATCCCGAGTGATGACACGTGGAAGGAGGCGGGGGAGAGATTGATGAATGATCTGAAAGCTGTGGCTAATTGGCTTACTCACAATAAACTATCTTTAAATATCGTTAAGTCTGTATATAAATCATATGGTAACTACTATGATAGCGTGCCAGATAATTTGAATATTAATATGGGTAATCATGTACTGAAAAGAGTAGATCATCATAAATACTTATAGACCGTGAGCTAGCGCACATGAATTTGGAGTCATAGATAAATGTTGGCATTTAGAGGTATGAAAAGTGTGATTCAGTTGATGAAAATAAGGCTGGTTTGAAGGGCCGACCCGTGTTCGAAAATTTGGAAAATTAATTTCCTTTTGCATAAATAAATTAATTCTTCACTGATCTCAAAGTGTCTGGCATTTAATACAGAAATAGACATCAATAAGTAACTCCCAATTTTCAAATGCCAGACGGTTTCAAATAGTCGAAAGGGTGATTCATAGGGGTGAAGTTGCAGAACGAAAAACAAAAATTCATCGTTTTCCTTTTAACTGGCAATCGAAACAATGAAAATTATTGTCATGAAAATGATGAAAAAAAATTGCCAGACGGTTTCCAGTGTTCGGAGTCGAGTTTTTCTGTGGAAAATTATGTGAAAATTTTTTACATTTTTGAGTGATCGCTATTTGTCTGGTATTTTGAACACTTAAAGCTGATACACATATTTCCCGTCACAAAAAATTTGCCAGACAAATTGGCAAATGGAAAAATGGTGCCAGACGAAAGAAAATACGTGAAAAAAAATTGAAACTTCATTGATTTATTTTTGTCTGGCATTTTGTATTTCAATTAGAAATATAACTACAAACACAATATGCAAATGCCAGACAAGTTGAACTGTTCGAAAATGTATAAATTGATTGAAAAGAAAAAAATAATGAAAAATTTCCCTTTTTTTGTCTAATTTACACCATTTATTTATGTCCGTCATTTACAATTTTTTATGGAGTAGTATATTTTTACCTTGCTTGAAATGCCAGCCTGGTTGGGTTGTTCGAAAATTTAAAAAAAAAACAAGTTAAATAATTGTAACAAATTTTTGAAAATTTCAGTGCTTTTTTCGTCTGGCGACTTGTTTCTCAAGAAAAATTTAAATTAAAAATGTCAGATAAGTTGGGCTGTTCGAAAGTATATAAATGTATAAAAAAAGTTTTGAAAAAATCTAATTTCTCATTTATTTTCGCCTTTTCCCCTATATTATAAGCTGTTAGTACTCGGGAAACGTACTTACTACTTACTATTGCCGACCTAAAAAATTAAAAAATGAAAAAATACATGAATAAAAGTTTTTAATAAATCTGGTGAATCCTGAGTGAATAGTTTTGCGTTGCAATGTCGATCTATTTTATACTGTTATGTACCGGGTGGCCAGATAAGAATGCAAAGTGCTGTATCTTGTAAACTATTCGTCGTCGTAGAGACTTGCGGTAAAAAATATTATAACGAAAGTGGCCAACAGAAAATCCTAGAAATTATTTTCAGGTTTCCAAGATGGCCGCCAGGGAGCGTAACCGTCATCTAAAACTTTTAAAGTGATTTTTCTCTGAAATACTCCTCGTAAACGTATCACAAAAATATATGCGTTTTCAAGTTGAGCTTCATTCGAGTAATTTTCGTTCGACACTTTTTGACGTATCTATTGAAATGAAATGGTGGGGAGTGAATCGATCCTTTTTTAAATAAACAGCTTCTGAATGACTGAACGGAATTTAACAAAGTTGGTCTCGTTGGGACAAACATTTATTGTTTTCTCAAACTTATCATATCCCTGATATGTTAAGTTTTTAGTGTTACCGCTAGAGCGCATTTTTTGATATACTAACAGAAAATTTCCAATTTCTCTGAAAAATTAAATACAATGACCTGATATTTTTCCCACAACAATGTACTGTTATGACACCAAAAAAAAAATAGTAAAAACCGTATCTCGATATCTTATTCCCAGACCAAAATATCGAAGAAACAAAATTTAGTTATCATGAAATTCTGGGAACACTCCATTACACCGTTATTTATTTTCATTTATTTGACCTGTTTCAAGAATCAATGATCAATCAATCAATCAATCAATGAATAATTGTGTTCTTCGTTCAAAAAATTTGAACAAAAACGTGTAGGGGTATAATAAGCAATGACTATAATGTGCAAGTGCAAGGTAGTCAGAATATGGGAGGAAAAATAAAAGCCTGAAATAGAAAACAACAAATTTAAATAAAAAGATGATAGTGAAATGACAATTTCAATTTAAGTTGTGAGTGTATTTTCAATTATTTGTTAATTTTAAAAAGCACATTCTAGTTATTTAAAATTCATGTTTCGAAAAATATTCTCCAGCCATTATATTTCTTAACTCGAATATGATTTGAAATGTGAATTTTTTTAATTTAAAGAGATTTTTCTTAATTCTCAGATTTCCTTGGCAAATTACTTCCGTTGACAGCATCAAATTCGGGAAACTTTAGGACAAAAATAGTATCTCGAGTAGCAATAGCTCATAATATAAGGAAAAAGTCGAAAAGAAAAGAGAAATTAGATTGAACAAAAAAAACTACTGAAATTTTTCATTATTTTTTTTACCAATATTTAATTCGATTTCTTGTTAATTTTCGAACAACCCCATTAGTCTGGCATTTCAATCTAAGGTATAAAAATATATTTTCAATCGAAATGCAAAATGCCAGACAAAACTGAATCGTTTGAATTAGAAAAAAAAACATGTTTTCATTAAATTGAATTAATTCATTATTTAATTAATTATTTATTCGTTTTCGAACAGCTCAACTTGTCTGGCATTCATAAATTGTGTTTTTAGGCTTATTTCTAATTCAAATGCAGATTGCCAGACAAAAATAAATCAATGAAATTTGTATAAATTATTTAACAACTTTTTTATAGTTTTATAAATTTTCGAACCGGCCAATTTGTCTGGCGTTGAAAAATTAATAACATTTTATCATACCGCAAACACAATGGCCTTTTATTTTGTACATCATCAAGATCATTGAAAAATGTAAAAAATTTTCACATAATTTTCCATAGAGAAACTCGAGTCCGAACACTGGAAACCGTCTGGCAATTTTTTTTCATCATTTTCATGACGATAATTTTCATTGTTTCGATTGCCAGACATAAAGAAAACGATGAATTTTTGTTTTTCGTTCTGCAACTTCACCCCTATGAATCACCCTTTCCACTATTTGAAACCGTCTGGCATTTGAAAATTGGGAGTTACTTATTGATGTCTATTTCTGTATCAAATGCCAGACACTTTGAGATCAGTGAAAAATTAATTTATTTATGCAAAAGGAAATTAATTTTCCAAATTTTCGAACACGGGTCGGCCCTTCAAACCAGCCTTATTTTCATCAACTGAATCACACTTTTCATACCTCTAAATGCCAGACATTTATCTATGACTCCAAATTTATGTGCGCTAGCTCACGGTCTATTAGGTATAATTTTCGATTTTAATATGAAATGGGATAAACATATTGATTATATTGTGAAAAAATCTAGATATCTGATATTTATCTTTGCCAAAATTGAAGAATCCATGAAAACTGACACTTTTATGATAATTCATTTTGCGTTCCTTCAGAGCGTAATGAATTATGCAATAGTAGCCCGAAGAGGAGCGTACAACAATAACTTAAACTTAATTCAGAAAACTCAAAAAAAATAATAAGAATCATAAACAAGCATAATGTTAAGACAAAATTTAATCCTCTTACCCCGGTTCAACTGTTCCATTTAGAAGCTATAACATTACACTATAATGAATTAACAGATAAATACAAGAAAACAGAAAGCATTACTAGGAATAAGAGTATACAATTGCCAAAAATAAGTAATCGAGTAGGTACGAAAAATAGCTATTATGTTGCTGTAAAAGTGTTCAACATGTTAAGTGATGATCATAAAATATTAACTATTGATAAAGCCAATATAAAGAAGAAGTTAAAAAATGTCATAATGGAAAATTATTAGATGCAGAGCGTCTTGTGTTGGAATTCATTGGGAATTCACAGGGCGTTCACATTATATTTAATATTTTATTTTACTTTGTTTTATATCTTGTTTTATATTATATCTTAGTTTGCATTATATTTCATTTTATTTTATTCATTGTTATGTTGGTGTGAAGTTTTCATTTTTTGTATTAGTTTTAAGTTGGCCAGCCTATGTACAAGTGACTAAGTTCACTTCTGTAGGAATGTTATATGTAATGTTTCTCTGGTTAATAAATTCTTGAAAAAAAAAATTTATATATATATATATATACATATATATATATATATATATATATATATATATATATATATATATATATATATATATATATATATATATATATATTTATATATATATATATATATATATATATATATAATTGTATATATGTTTATATTTATTTATTTATTTTTTGTCGAGATATAGGTAATTCCGTATTTTGATATATCAGTTGAAGATTCAATATAGGGTTTACACGTGCCTAGTGTGTGTACTTCATTTATTTATGTCTACGTTTCGGTTACTGTTATAACCTTCTTCAGAACACTTCAATACTACGATGATTACAAAATTACGGAAATTAAACGTTGCCAGTGAACTCATCAAATAGTTCAGGTTAAAAATAAAAACAACATGTCTTAGACCAAACAATCTTCAGGAATATCCCAGCAAAATAAAGGACAACAGTGAACGCAAGTAAATTTCACGAGGACAAATAACACAAGTCAAAAAAAATAAAAATTGAGAGCTGTTTTGGTTTTTTTCGGAATTCTCATTATGTTGGGTGTGCTGAATCTGAAAATGACTTGTATTTTACATAGAACGTCACGTTTTCTGACAATGTGGGCATCTATGTTGAACAATATATCATCACAAAATAAACGATAAAAGACAAAAAAAAATTTTTAAATTTATAATGGCTTAATAAAATTTTTTATCTTTCTACACTATCAGAGTGCGGACGTTCACGTTACAACATGCAAATGTTTCTTAATTTAGCTCCCAAAGGACGTTGTTTATTCAGAAGGAAATGATAGTTACGGCCTGTATATATTTAAAAACAGTAATCAAAATAAAATTTTACCTATCATTTATGACTTTACGTCTAAAAAACACCTTCTTTATAAATAACCTGACGTTTTGGAATTTCTCGAGTTTTTTTAAAGTTCTCAGAAGTCCTAAATACATAGAAATCAGTTGAAAACATCCAGACAGCATTTTCGTTGCAGACCTGTGTAATTACTCTAACAAAGCTAATAAGTTAACAGCTAAAAATCTTTTTTCTATCAATTGGACGTCAATTAACGAGGTCGGAACACATAATCAATGTCACAAATTGATCGATCGAACCACCGACCAAACTCTCGAAATTCAGTGACCATTTCCGACACTGTCCAGTGTTCACTTTTATATCTTTATAAAATTAGGCATTATCTTGAGTACCAAAGAGTTATTTGAAAACGTCACCTATACCATTCATTAGGCCGCGTTTTTTACGATCAGATATAATAATATAATTTTTTTTGAGAGTGTTTTTTCGTTTTGATATGTTTAAGTTGATTTTGACAATCTGACAAAATGTTCTCAGTCACACAATAATTACATATCTCGTATGTTTTCATGAAGTATTCGTAGATGATCAAATCATGAAAACATACTTGTTGATCATAGTCAATTTCATACATTACATAAAATGAACAAGGAAAATTCTTTAATAATTTAGAAACTATCAAACAACTTTCCAAGGGAGTATCTACGGAGCGCGCTGTCGCTCTGGAGTATATCCATAAGTTTCAAATCACTTTGTTAATGTGCCTTGTTATCATATACGTCACTGTTGTAGAGTAGATATCTCCATGTCATGAGGAACGTATTTGTCGCGACGAATTTCTGCATTTTCGAACTAAGCGGTGTATTGTTGGTTTCCAATATCTTTGATGGAAGGGCGCTCTGGGTTGTTATCCAGACAGTGTTACCGATCACGTTTTGTATCGGAGAACAATTAGTTTACTGCGAGTCAAATAAGCTGCACTGATGAGATCTAATAAGAACGAAACAGGTGTATGCAGATTTTGAGTCAGGGTGACTTGACGTTTTCTATAATTCACCGTTGAATTGTGAATGCAGATTCTGCGTTGCGGAATTCGTATAACCAGCTCCCTTGGAGAGTAGTTCGATAATTTCTAAATTATTAAAGAATTTTCCTTGTTCACTTCATGTTATGTGTTCGTAGATGGTATGCACTCTATATTTTAAATGAATTAAATCATAATATGTTAGAAAAGTTTGTTCATATGATTGATCATAATATAATTTCGATTTCTATTTGGCTTGAATTAGATTATAGTGCCGTTTCGCGTATTAGTCGAAGTTAATTTGTTATGTTATTCGCTAAATCTGAATAATAATAATAATTGAGCTTTGGTTAAGGATGAGTTATTCGTGCCTCCTAACCGAAAACTAACTCATATGGAGGTTTCTGGGTGGATTTATCAATTTATGTATTATAACTGGAAATGACAAGATATAAAAATTCGTCCCAATTATTATTATTTTATTTACGTAACATCACTACTTTAAGAGTTGAATGTTTTCTTTCTAATGAACCATTCAATTCAGGATGATAAGGAGTGGTCTGTTTCTGTTTAACTGACATAATTCTATTTATTTCTGCAAAAATTTGAGATCTAAAATCTGGACCTTGGTCAGTTAAAATATCTTCGTAAAATCAAATTGTGAGCAGAATTTCAAAAATGAATATCAACACTTTGTTCGTCGATGAAAGGATTATTTGAATTTGTTTGGGGTAGAGAACCTACGATATCTAATGCAATTTGTTCGCAAAATTCTGATGATGTTTTCGTAATTTGCAGTGGACTTTTATTACATATTTAAAATGTGTTTTTGACTTCTGACATATTTTGCATTTTTTCACATATTCCGGAATTTGATCTTTTATGCTATCCCTGTAGTAATATTGTCTCATTTTTTCATAAGTACCTACGTTCGAATCCTTAGTGTCCACTAATATTCAAATCGTGATTCTCAAAAAGTATTTCGTTTACTAAATTTTCATCAGAGATTGTTACGCGTTCGCCGCTCAATATCTCATATTCGAAATAATAAAATGAAAAATAAAGTAAACTGTGATATGTATCTTGACGTTTGGAATCATTTATTTCTAGTTTTATCTATAATACGAATTTTGAAGTATTATCATTTTGTATTAAAATTTTGAGACTATATTAAGTGTTAGATGAATTTTCGTAGGTTACGGATTGATCGTAGAATTCTTTTAAGGATATTAAGATATGAAGATTGTGTTGTGGAAGGGTTTTTCCATTATTTCAGATATTCGTTTGATAGTGCATAGTTGCATGACATAGGGATTATATAGTTTTTGATCTTTGTTATTGTTTCATTTTTAATTTTCGGATCTGAAATTTTAATTTATCCTAGATGAAAGCCTTTGAAATTTTCAAAATTTTCCCATTATTCAATTGATTTACTATGTTGTAACATTCATACCTCGGGCCAAAGGCCCTCGGGCAAAATGTTTACCTCCGGGCGTTAGGATCTATATAACGCACATGGTACATAAATAACTATTTCTCATGTTGATTTATCGAAGAAATCATTTTCAGTGATGAGGTAGTAAAGCATTATTGTCTACGTATACAAGCATTTCGACCTTCATTTTTATTTTGCGAAATTAGTTCTTTAACATTATTATATTTATTTTTCAACTGAAGGGCAATTCCTTTATTTATATGAAAATCTTTAGTGACATAGTGACCGAGAGAAAAATTTCCATCCTGATAATAGATTCCATGGTTCTTTTCAATTTTTGAGCCATGTTAAGGGCGTGTGATCCATATAAATATAAAATTTTTGTCCGAACAAATAAGGATGAAAATGATTACAAGATTCTACGATATCCAAAAATTCTTTTTCAATTAATGAATATGATCTTTCTGCATTATTTAATATTCTGGAATAATAACTTTTTGGAAAATCTTCCTAAATTTTTCCTTGTGTTAATAATATAGATCCTATAGCTATCGTTTATGCATCAGTAGTTAATATAAATGTTTTAAAGAAATCAGGACATTGTAAAATTGGTTCTTTGATTAGGATATATTCTAGTAATTGAAACGAGTTTTGATATACTTGATTCCATATCAATTTTTGTGTTTTCTTCAATAGATGAGTGAGAGGTTCTGCAATAGCAGAGAAGTGTTTTATAGATGTTCTGTAATAACCGACGAGTACTGAGGAAGATTTTATATCTCTTGTATTTTCAGTAATTGAAATGAGTTCAATGCACTTTCGAGATTTCATTTCGATAGTTTCAAGTACTGGTCTATCAACAATGAAGCTGTTCATATTCAAGTTTGAGATAGAAATAGTTGCTGTGTGGTTGCTGTTTATCAGGACACTTGGAATGAAAACGTTTTTTTTATTGTTGACTCCTATATTAATCCGCTTCGTATGTTGTTTACTATATCCTGGTGGAATTGTAATCTGAGTTTTGATATCATTGTTGAATTCTATTTCATTGTTACAAATAGAGAAGATTTTGTTTTCATAGTTGATAATTCCTTTACGCGTTTCAAAAGTCGTTACCTAGCAAACCATCAAAAGAAGTTTGTATCTTCGTAGTATTAATTACCTTGAAGTCATGAGTTATTCAAGGTTGAGGAAAGAAATTCCCAAACAACTAATTAGCATATTTGGATTGAATCCAAATTCCTGAATTGTCTTTTTAGTATTGAGAACCGTTTTATTAGGAATTAGAGATGTATTGAGATAGCAGCTCCAGTATCGATTAATAATTATTTTATTGATTCATTTGCATAAGTAAATCGAAAGGATGATGTCGGTAGAGGTTGATCTATATTCAAGGAATCATAACTCATATTTACATTTTTCATTGAGAAATAAATGCCTTTTGAATGGTTCCGTCTAAATCTTTGGCATTCAAGTCCGAAGTTTCTCAGTTTGAATGATTCATCTCGAAATTACATTATTTTCTTCTACATTCAGAAATTTGGTGACTTTTTGCTTAACAATAATTTCAGAATTTTTCATTGAGAGTTCTGATGTGACGTAGATAGATAATAAATGGTGCATTCAATTATTCTTAGGACGACTTCTGCATTCTAAATCTCCTTTTTTTTTACAGTATTTACAAAACTTTTTATATTTATTTTGAGTATTAAATGAATAATTATTTGTATTTGAATATAAATGTTTCATTTTATTATATAAGTATCTAGGATTTGTATCATTCCGAACATTCCTTTAATTATAGTTATTTGAAGTGTTTATTCGAGGAAAATTTTCAGATTTTTTGTAATTGAGAATAGGCTAGCCAAAATAGGTAAGTAGTTGAGGTGAAAAAATTAGTAACAAAATGACCTCTGCGAAAATGAGTACTCAATAGAGTTTTTATCAACCCCTCAAAAGTTGCCCTTTATCGCGTTGGTGCAACTTGGAAAAATTGCCGCCATCTTGAATATTTTCGATTGTTTTTTGTATATCTCGTATATTTATCACAAAAATTAAAAAAAACATTTTCATGGAGAATCAAAAGCTACCTAAAATGGCGATATTCTCAAGACTATAGGCAGAAAAACAAAAAAGTTATTTAAATTTATATGACTTGGCAATATGGGACTTTTCATTTTTTTTTTGAAAAAAGCTCAACAACCCTTTTTTACAGAATGGAAAACTACATTACACAAGAGCAAAATGTAGTAAGATAAATCTAAATATTTGTTGCAGGGATAGAAAACCAAATATAAAGAGAACAGATTCTTCAGTTGGTGGAAGCAAGCCTAAACATAATTCTGAATTTAAGCTTTGCATTGAAGTCATTCGCATATATAGTATGTGACGTAACTGGTTAATGTCATGAATCTTCTTTGGACACCGGTAAAGATTTAAAAGAATTTCAAGTCCTGATTTAATCAAAACTGCTTTGTAGCATTGAGTTCTTTAAATACATCTAGTTCTCGACACAGATCTTTGTTTTCTTGTAGCAATTTTAAGAAGCACTTTATGATTTATTGTACAGAAAATATATTGTGTTACAACCTTATATTGCGTGTAAAAGAAGTATCTCATTAATTTTAGGAATTTTGTTGCCCTTTGCTCCTTTTCCTGGTTGAAGCAAACATATATTATTTCCTTTCATGTGCGATATAAGTAAAACCATAATATATCTGTATACTCAGAAACCACGGTTACATGTGTTTTAACGCAGGACAACTGAACAGTCGTCATTGCGATTCATACATCAGCATTCCTTTTCGCCTGATATACCGTTAATTAATTTTTTTCCAGATATCTTCACAGGATGTCGATAAAATTCTTTTATTTTGACTATTTCTTAAAAAGAGATCTTGTGTTGTGACAACTGTAGCGTGCAATTGAATCGACTGCTACTTTCTGTTTAGATCTGAGCTTCTGTAAGTTATCCTTTGTTGATATATTTTCTAGATTATAACCATCAAAAACGACTGCAGAATTTTTTTATATGTATGGACAATATAGTTTACATACTGCAAGAATATTTCATGGTACGTTGCTGATCTTTGCCATTTCACCTTATGCAGAAGAAATCCGTCATCTATGACATAAAATGTATCGTTTTTTGCGTGGGATTTATGCCTACGTACTTTTGACAAATTTTGATTCTGTTGCTCATTTGTGCAAACTTTTTAATATTTTCAGACCTTTTTTTTTCGAAACTTATTTGGGAAATTGGGTTTACAAATAGTTTTAGCTTTTTCAGATATTAACCAAATTTTAAAAAAAACCCATACTGCTGAATCACATAAATGTCAATAACTTTTTTGTTATTTGGTCATTAGACTTGAAATTTCTTCGTTATAGGTGACTTTTGATTCTCCATAAGAAAAATGTTTTGAGTTTTTTTGATATAATGCATACTTTAAGAAATATTTAATAAATTCCAAATAAATAAGGATGACGGCCATTTTTTTCAAAGTTCCGCCAATGCGACAAAGTGGGATTTTTGAGGGATTAATAAGGACCCCATTGACGAGTCATTACCGCAGAGATCACTTTGTTACTAATTTTTTTTACCTCACCTGTATGAACCTGCCTAGATTGACCAGCCTAGAAGTTTTTCTTCTTGAAGTGAAACGAAAAAAGCTTCGTTCAAATCATTTTGAATGAATGATAAATCTACGTATTTCAGTTTGCTGAATTGTTCTGTGCTAACCAGTTAATTTTAATTTTGACAGTTACAAATTTTAGATTGATTACATTCATTCTTGATATGTTAAAGTCTTTCAAAAAAGTCAGAAGTATTTTCATGTGGAAATTGTTCAACTGTTTCTAATTCTTCATGTACTTGAAGCACATGAACAAGCAAGATGTTTCGTATAGTTTTAAAATTTTCTGTGTTGTTTTAATTGAGTCCAAGAAGTTATTTCAGTTATTTCAATTTCCTTTACATCATTAGTTGAAAATTATTATTGAGAAACAATGTACAAAAATAAACTTGAATATTGACGTTGTATTGATAATTGAAATGAAGAGTTGACATTTTGAATAAATGTATTGAATTTGATGCTATAGCCAGAAAATTGTTCAATAAATTGAAGTAATACGCTTAGTTTCATCTCCAGATATTTCATGGATATTATTAGATTTAGTGATATAAGGATTCATTTCGTTGTGAGACATAGTGCAATAAAACAACTATTATTCAGTTGATCAATAAATAAAATAATTGAAAAGACTAACATGTAAGTACCTGCCCTGATTATATACCCGGTGGCTTGCCCCTCCAAGAATAACCAGCTTGCACACAACTATAGTGAATAGTTCACTCTTTTTCATTTCTTTTGAGGCGACCAAATAAAAATCAATCTCAGTAAAAAATTCCCATAATTTATTTGCTAGGGTAACTTCCTATATTTAATTTGGAAGTACGGGTATCATTTGAAGTAACAGTGGCCTCCCAATTATTAGCGTTCTATCTGCTTTGAAAATCTGTAGTACTGGGTGTTAATTTAGAACTAGGAGTTACACTCCCTTGGACCAACAAAGTGAGCATTATAGAAAGAGTGCAACTTTTTTATCAATATTGGAGTGCGTATGAAAATTTATAATTGCTGAAGTATATTGATGTATCTAAGGCAAATATTTGCATATTTCAGTAGATTGCTTATCTTCGAACCTCAAAATAGCAAGACCCGAGACAAAAACAGTTATTAGAAAGCGACATTTATTCGATGACAATAATTGTTTTATTACGGTATAATTAGTTTGCTACATATCAGCTACAAATTTTGGCAATAATCTTTATTATTGGATATTTGTTTTTATGGAACTCATAAGTATAGATTTATCAGTTCGTTAGACTTAATGATAGTGAAAAATTAATTTTTTTGACATGATAGGTACTATTTTTTTTCAATAAATCGATAAGCGATAATTTTTCAATTTTAGTGGTAAATTAGCCACAAATTATAGTTTTATTACTTTCTTTCAAAAGTTGATAAATTTGGAGTGGTTCTGTTAGCTTTATGTGAACCTACTAGAACCATAGTTTTTTTTTTATAGAAGGTGAGCGACAATGTTTTTCAAGAGGCAATAAATTATCGACTAATTATGGCGGTATTAGTTATATTGAAAGTTTGATAGTTACGGATTGGTTCTGCTAACTTCATATGAACCTATCAAAACCATACATGGGTTTTTTTTTAAAGGCGCGGAATAATTTTTTCATCATGGTAATAAGTTCGCGACGAATTATGGCAAAAACAGATATATAAAAATTTATATTATTCAAAAAATGGTTACATTACGACCATTCTGGTTAGAAAGGGCAATTTAATATACAATGATAATATAGAAATGTGGCAGTCACACAATATGTTTCGATCTAACACTGATAGAAAACTATTTTATGTTTTGTTCGTGATCGCACAAAAATATTTTCAAAGAATAATAAATATTATTACGAGTCCAATATTTCCCGTTATATAGTTTTTTAAGTGAATAAAATAAACGTTATGTTTGGGGACATTATATTGTATACATTATATGCCGCCAATGATACCTTTGGGGACTAGTACACGATATACTAGTGTATAGTATACTGTCCTCGTACATGACATTGGCAGTATATATATATATATATATATATATATATATATATATATATATATATATATATATATATATATATATATATATATATATATATATATATATTATGCTCAAAATATTAGTTATTTGAAGTGTTATCTTATATTTGAAGCAGTTTGCGAACGGTCATTCCTTCCATGGAGTATAAATTAGGTAACATCATATTCAGAGTTTTGATTCATAGTCGATCAGATAAATAATTAGAAGAGAAGTGCTTTACATGTTATACTATGTTGTGTATTCTATGTAATATATCGAAGACTTTGTCACAAAAATTAAGACATTATCAATAGACTGTATAAGTTGTTTCATGATAATAGCAGAAAAAATTTACTCACATCTGTATAGTGTCTCAAACTTGGATGTAGTGTGAATTTCCTAGCCTCTACTCTCTTTTTAGCAGCAGCTGAAGCTCTAGTCAAAGCTAAAATTAATTTTGAAGATAGCTCCACTACACTTGGTGGTTTCGTAATTTGCTCATCGCCCTCGTACATCATTGAATCAATCGAATATCTGTCTTCGGATGCAATTTGTATATCATCTGCACCCAAGAAATGCACACTTCCTACATGAAAATCTTCCCCAACTTCAGAGTCATATGGCAGAATATCTTCATTTTCTTTTTGAAATGTTTTTTGACCAGTACCATCACTTGGTAAAGCATACCATTGAGTTGACTGTAATAGACGATTTTAGTTATAATCTTATTTAATTCAATTGGCATTTTCACAAACGAATAAAAAATGGAGAAATCAATCAAATTTTCTTATAAGCTTGTACTGACTAATAATGCGTATAACCTCGTGCGTTCAAGGCTAGAAAGACAAAAACGAAAAATGAAACTTCAATCAAGCATTTTCTTTGATTAATTCAAAAATAATTTGTTTCAATGATATTTGAAATATTCTGAAAATTATATAATTTTTGTTGAATAACAGCAGTTGAAATGTCACACTGTGATCTTATATTATAAGACATGGATTATAATCTTGTCAGTCAACGTACATATTGAAGAATAAAATCAGAATAATGATGATTTCACGATTGATACTAATTTCATTCGAAATAATATGATTTTATGAAAGTGCTTCCAAGAATAATTTGAAATATGGAAATTGAAATTTCACATAGATAATCTGGAATTTGATATTTTATGGAACTAGTGTTTTCAATATATTGAGTAGAAATCTTTGAAGGTGATGTCATAATCGATTTCGATTGAATTTCTAAAAATATTTTCAGTAGTATTTTTCCCGTATATAATAAATTTTGCACTGTAACATCTTAATATCTTATCTTGAAAACTATTTTCGATTTGTTTAATGTGCGATACAAATATATATATATATATATATATATATATATATATATATATATATATATATATATATATATATATATATATATATATATAAATATAGATATTATATTTTCAAATATTTCTGAATGCAGCGAACTTGAGAAAGAAAAAGTAAAAAACAAATCTGGACCTCTGATGCGTTGAAACGGGCCATGGAAGCCATTAATGCTGAAAAGTAAAGCTGGGCAGTACTTCAACATTCCAGAATCGACACTTCAAGACAACACCAAGAGAGATGGTTTAGGCAGAAAAATTACATTTTCTCTCCAACAAGAAAAACATTTAGTAAATCATGTGCTAAGGCATGCAGATGGGCACATCAGGAATGTAGTGGCTGGGATACCGCAGAAAACTTTTCTCACGATTTTTGTAACACAAAATTAACATGCAGGAATGAGAAGAGAGAATTGCCGTTTTGAATATTTTTATTTCTGAAATATTTTTTATTCAGTTGATTGAAGACGATGAAACTTAATTCATTATAATTATTTTTTGTTTAAATTGAGTATTTAGTTTAATTTTTTTTCATTTATTTCAGGCGTGAATTTCCCTCACTCTATGTGCGGTTTTACCCCATGGGGTGGGGAGTATACAACTTGATAAGTTCAAACATTTTAAAAAAAAGGAGAAGCAAAGACTTAACTTTGAGCACGAGAATTTCATTCCAACTGAATATTTGAGGTACTCAGACCAATTTCATATTTTTCATAGCAGTGGTTGTAAAACTATTAAGAATTTCCCTTAGGTGAGCGGTATTCACCCACTTTCCCCTAATATACAGGGTGGCCCACCCCATTCGCCCTGGTGTTTCTATGAGGAATGAAGAGAGTGAGGAAAAACAATTTAGCACAGTCCTATGTAGGTCCATGAGAAGCATATTCCAAAATTATTTTAAAATATACAGGGTGCCGCAAAAAAAAGGTACATACCAAAGTAATACTTTCTCTTATGGAGCACCCTATATTTTTATATTTTTAGATACAATAGACCAAATGAAGGTGAGTTACTGTAATATTCCCTATACCTAAAACTGACCGTTTCTGAGTTATTTTTATAAATTAAAAAATACAGACCATAATTAAATAATTTTTTACATCCTGTAACATGTAACGAGCTGCTTGTTACTGAATTCACTGCTCTGCTGAAAGGTTAAAGTTAACTTCATAAAAGTTCTATTTCAATATTGTACAGAGTGGTGAAAAATATTGCATCAAAGTTTGGGCACGTTTTTTATGGAATAACAAATTTGAATGGAACATCCTGTATACGATGACATAATTTGACGCAGAATTAGATTGCGTTTGAAACTACATGTTCCCTATACCTATTTAATATGATTTCTACGCAAAAGACGTTTTTATATTCTACTTGTTACTGGCTCATATCTTAAGAGGTTTTTACAGTTTTTTTCGTTGTGCCAAATATGAATGTTCATCAAATTCTAATAGTTTAATAGTCAATAAAATTTTATTTCATTTGTTCGGGTTTTACGACAAGTTCGATCGATGACAATATCAGGGAATTTCCCTGTTAGTTTTGTAGTGCTACCAACTTGCGTGTAGTGCAGTGCAAGTAGTACAAACACATAACTTGTGCGTCCAGCACTCAATTCTTAGAAATGTGGTACAACTTTAAATTATTGTAGATTTTAACACGAACGTTTCTCGTGCTAGGTATTATACAACCTATACCTACGATTTAACATGACGAAATCGAGTGTTAGATTTTCAGGTGGGAGTGCCTAAGCGCTTCGCGTTTAACAGTCGCAGCCGGATGCTTTGAGTGTAACATGCCAACCCAGATGAGGGGGTCAGCGAGTAACCCCTACAATAAAATGAATGATATTATTAGGATTATGGGGGTTAGTAACTGACTCAAAAACAACATATGTTTTTTTCAATAAGTTTGTACATTCAACTCGTTTTTATAAAATGTATAATAAAATATTGAATACATTCGGTACATGTTCTTATGATAGAGTGTTCTTCTATGGCTGTATGTTTTGAGCAGATATAGTTCACGCATTTTGTACAAGATTTCATAAATTTTCGATCTTCAGATCTTGGACATACGTCCAGGTATATTTTTAGTAGCACTTCTTGCTACTTTTCCCTTTGATTCCGGTTGAACTGTCCCTCTTGAAACAGCCCCAACTTGAGTACATTCAAACCCAAATATCTTCAGTGCTGTTACTGAGCAAACCTTGGGAATGATTAGATCTATATTTCATGTTGAATTCGCATATTAACTTACCTAGACTTTAAAAAAAAACTTTTCGGCCTGACTCACGTATCGCGCATGCGCATACGATTTAGCAGTCAACTGCCTCACCTAACAAAATCTAGAGGTCAAGGCATACACGTACACACAGTATTTCATTCAAAATGACAGTTATACCAATCTACATTACATAAGTATTCATATAGTGGAACCAATGGATCGCGCATCAACAGATGTTTTCTTCTATCGAAACCACTGTAATTATTTGATTTTTGGCAGATATGTTTCGGAATATTCATAAAACACATAGAATAAAAGTCAATAAATTCCAAATAAAAAAATTTATATTTGGCTGAAATATAACGAAAAATGTGTGCTGGGGTCACTAGGTAACAACCCCCCATCTGCATGCGACTGTTAAGTGTCAGACAGGCGTTGGAGAGCGAGGCCCCCCAATTCGCGGGGCCCGTAGCAATTGCTACTCTTGCTACGTGGCTAATCCGGCACTGCTTAAAATGAAACATCCTGTATTGTAATTGAAAAGCATTTTTAAAATTTGTTTATTAAGGAACACGTAGATTCGCTAAAAGAACGAGATTAAATTTTCTCAAGCAGAATGCAGGCACAAGTATAAACTCATATTTCGAATAAGAAAAGCGTTTCATTCCATACCGCAACACATGCATATTATTGAGGGTTCAGCACTCATTTCAATAGAGAGTTCGCTTATGCATCAAGAATAATAGGCACCTCTTTGACCATTTGTCAAAAGAATAATTGTTAATTTTTAAATGAAATGAGTTCAAAAATGTTTTTAGTTATTCATTGTAATACAGGATGTTTCACTTTTAGAATAAAGAAATTACTCATAATTAGAAAATAAAAACGTCTTTTGCGTGAAACTCATGAAAAATAGGTATAGGAAACCCTGATATAGTTTCAAAGGGAATCTAATTCTGCGTCAAAATATGTCATCGTATACAGGATTTTCCATTTAACTTCAAGAAATTATTCCATAAGAAATGTGCCCAAACTTTTTATGCAATTTTTTTCACCACTCTGTACAATATTGAAATAAAACTTTTATGTGGAACTATAACCTCTCAGCTGAGCAGTGAATTTAGTTACGAGTAGCTCATTTCATTTAACAGGGTGTAAACAATTGATTAATTATGGTCTGTATTTTTTAATAGATCAAAATGACTCAGAAACTCAGAAAGGTTAGTTTCAGGTATAGGAAATATAACAGTAACTTACCTTTATTTAGTTCATAGTATCTAGAAATTTGAAAAAATAGGGTATATATATATATATATATATATATATATATATATATATAAAATATATATATATATATATATATAAATATATATATATATATATATATATATATATATAATATATATATATATATATATATATATATATATATATATATATATATATATATATATATATAAATAAAAATAAATATAAAAATATATATATATATAATTATATATATATATATATATATATATATATATAAATATATATATATATATATATATATATATATATAAATATATATATATATATATATATATATATATATATATATATATATATATATATATATATATATATATATATATATATATATATATATATATATATATATATATATATATATATATATATATATATATATATATATATATATATATATATATATATTTAGATAAATGTATATATACATGAATATATTTTTACATGCATTATTCATTTTATAATTTTTTATTTTTTCGGGTACATTTTTTCCTTTTAAGTGGCTCCCATCAAATCGAATGAGCTGAGCGTGTATATCTGGAGTTGTTTGTTTTCATTTTCAAACTGGAGGCAAAAAATTTGTTTTTTCATTACGAACTATATAGTGGAGATTAAGCATTCTTGGTAGCTTTAAATATCGTTCAGCATCAGAAAAACGGGCTCTGAAGGATTTGTTTTCAAGCTGAGTTATAATTCAGAAGGTGTACAAGTTTATTGCGTTCCTGGTAGGAAAATCTCCTCTGGAATTAAAATATTTTTTCCATCCGTTAATATATTTTACGTGGGAATTTCTTGTTTTTCGAAAGATGAAAATTTGCTCACAACTCCTCAGCCTCTACACATTGAGTTAGAGAGTCGAAATTTGACGCCTGATTTCCGTAGACATTGAGGTACGATCCATTGTAGGTTACAACTATTCATCTAAACATCGCTGCTCTTGTCAACGACTTTCTAGTTATAATACTATCAGTGGAGACCTTGATCATTGAACATTCTTATACTCGAACATATGGTTGACCTTGAGAGAAATAACCTCGAATTTTATTGACCTTGAATATGCGGGAAGTGGGGGTAATCTTGATTTCGATTGACCAGTAGCGACCTTGAAGGTCGAACATCGAATTTTATCCCTACCTATTCGTACCTAGTTTATATTCTGCATCATATGAGTATAAGGTTAGTCCATAATTGGAGCTGTATTCATTTTCCAAATTCAAAAATTCGTAAGTTCAAATACTTCAAAGTACATTGCATATTACCATAATGTCTATAAATTTCAGAAAACTTGTGTTATAAAGTAGATATACCATCGTATTCCTGATGAAGTTGAAGGGCGATTACTATGCGTTATATATGTAAGGGTACGTAAACCAGTCATTCACGGTGGCACATGTTCATCAACCATGGCCCGCACTAAATGAGATGCTATGTTTGTAACAATTTAGTATTACACTCACCAGGACTCAAAGAGCCTGCTCGAGTAAGAAACCCATATTCGCTTTACGAAGCATGTAAATTACTCTTTTAGAGAATATTCTAAATATCATTTTGAAACATACGAGTGTGAAGATAACTGATCACTCATCCAACTATAATGGAAACCGCGTTTGTTGACCATATGAGCCTGGTAGAGACTAATCTACTCGGCAGTAATTTTCAAATCCCTTCATTATTCTCAACTGATAGTATTGAGAGACCAATTTTTCAAGCAACTATGTGCCAAAAGCGGTTTTCATTTCTTTTGAATAAAAAACGTATTAATAAAATTGTAAGCAGAAAAGTGATAATCGATAAGGGGGACAAAAAAGCAGCAGTTTCATAAATTTTCAAAATGTTAGTGATTAATTGTGAGGCTCTAAATATTCCACAGCTAATAAAATACTGGTTGCATTGAAAAAATTTAGGTGTAATCTTTTGATAATTATTAGCAATAACAGGCTTGATGAATCTCAAAAAACTCGATTTTATTAAAAAGTTGACGTTTCGCCATGACATTCGTAGCTTTATCAAAACTTTTGAAAAAATTGAAATTTCTTTGACATTTATTGATTTGAAAAATTTTGAATAGAAAAAGACTACTATGTCTCACTAAAATTATTTGCGGCTGTGGCCGTTCTTTGTTATTTATTACGTGCTATTCAGTCCAATGTTAACATTCAAATCTGTTATTATTAGATGGTAACGGAAACCACAGAAACCTTTACCCACGTAATGTTCGAAATAGCTTCAAATTATTTTGATTTTGAAAAGTCAAAGAATAGGGTACTATTTATCTTGTTTTCAAAAATTTCTCATTGCGGCTGTGGCGGTCTTCAGTTATTAATTACGTGCTATTTAGTCCAATAGCAATAGACAGGTCTGTTGATATTAGATGGGAAGGGAACCACAGAAACCTTCACCCACGAAATGTACAAAATAGGTTCAAAATATTTGATTGTTGTCTTTGAAAAGATATTACTTGTAATTTTGGAGATCACATGTTCTAGAACATTAAGACCTATTGTCTCTTATATTCAATCACCCCTATATAATCTTTCTAAATTTCTTTCTTCAATATTAAAAAGTATAGTAAATCAAAATCCTTATTATATCAAAAATTCTCTTGATCTAGTAGACCATCTAAAAACTTTGAAAATACCTAACAATTACAAATTTTTCTCATAAGATGTTGTTTCTCTTTATACGAATATTCCAAATTCTTTGGTTCCAATAATAATTAATGACAAATGGAATATTATCAAAAATTATACAAATATTCCTAAAACCGATTTTATAGAAGCAATTCAATTTGCACTTGGTACAAACTATTTTCAATATGAAAATATCTTCTACCAACAAATTGATGGTGTAGCAATGGGAAGTCCTATTTCCAGTGTTATAGCTCAATTAGTTCTAGAATATTTAGAAGAAAATGTATTGAATAATTCGAATGAACAAATTATAATTTTCAAAAGGTATGTTGGTGATTGCCTCATAATAACATCAGGAGATTTTATTGATGATATTCTCAAAAAATTCAACGACTTTAATAGAAAATTACAATTTACTCTAGAAAAAGAAACAAACAATACATTAAATTTTCTTGATATTACTCTCATACACAAAAACAATGAAATTATCACAAAATGGCATGAAAAAGAAATTTTTTCACAAAGAACATTGAACTACAACAGTACACATCATTTGTCACAAAAAAAGAGTTTAATAATCGGATATATAGACAAAGCACTTGAACTCACTTCACCTACACACAGACATGAAACATTACTAGATGTCCATAAATTACTCATAAAAAACGATTACCCAATAAAACTTATACAGAAAATCACTAAAAATAGAATTCATAAACTTAACAACACATTAGAAACATCAAATGAAGAAAATATTAACAAAAATTCATTCCTCTTCCATATATTCCTCATTTAAGTAATAAAATTTCACAAATTTTAAATCCACACGATATTAAAGTAGCCCACACCGCACAAAATCAAATAAAACAAATATATTTTAAATTAAAAAGTAGAACACATCTTCTGCAAAAATCTCATGTTGTTTATAGTATACACTGTAATAATTGTAATAAATCATATAAAGGACAAACTTTTCAGAATTTAGAAGAAAGATTAAAAGCACACAAATATACCAGAACACAAACCACAGCACTAATAAAACATAAAAACAATGATAATCATACTTTCAACTTCAACAGCACAAAAATTTTAGAAATAGAAAAAGATCAAAAACGCAGAGAAATTTTAGAAATATTACATATACACCTTTCCGGTGGGTGTTTAGGCCCGCCATACTGTTTTGAAAATGTTTTAAAAAAAATTTTTTAAAGATCATTTCTTACCGACTGATTCTTTAAAAATATTTGTTTTTATTAATCTATTGCGAAAATCACTACGGCATACCATTCCGTCGGTCCGAAATACCTGCCATACCCCTTCGAACATTTAATTTCTTAAAATTCGAAAAACTATTTCTTTCACATTGAAACTTGGTCTAGTAGTTGTTTTTATGATAAGAAACATAACTGTTATAATGCCATACCTGTAGAGTGGGTAAAATACGTACAATGTAATTGAATGATTGTAAAATTTCATGCAACATTTGAATAATTTCTTACAGTATGGCACCACTCTTGGGCTTCACCATAAGTATGGGATAAATTTTCCTGAACCATACTTTTTATGAACTTTCCGAAAATTTAAATGCCATAATGTAAAAATTCGGTTTATTTATTTTATTATTTACATCGCAGCGTGCGTATCACGGTCTTAAGTGTCTAGGTCACAGTATGCCGTATTTTTTTAACACTCGTATAATCGTATTGGTACAATCTGATTTCATTTATGCCATACTGTAAAAAATAATTTTACAGCTTCTATAGGCATGTTTTAAAAACGGTTGAAAAATACTATTTTTCAAGTACAGCACTACTTCTGTGGTGCAATAGAAGTATGGTGAATATAATTTTGTCTCACTGTATCATGAACTGCCATACTGAAAGAATTAGTTTTTCGAATTTTAACTAATTACATGTTCGAGAGGGAATGGCGGGTATTCTGGACCGTTAGAATTCTATTTTCGTACAAGATTAATGAAAACTAATTGTTTGAAAAAAAAAATTAGCCTGATAGAACTAAATTTCAGAAAAATTGAAAAAAAAACATTTTCAAAACAGTATGGTGGGCCTAAACACCCACCGGAGAAGTATGGCATATAGAGAGCGTCGGATTTTTTGTTGTTAAAATACCGATAAATTGAAGAAATTTTGTTAAATAATTTGTTTGACACCTCCGGATTCTCGAGTAATTTAAATTAATTATTCTGGAATAGAGACCCGCGCACCATCGGTAAGAACGTCATTTTCTTCAACTAATTACGTATATGAACTCCCCTAAGAGCGCCATACTGTAAAAAATGACTTCACAAATCCTTCCAGTATCTCTCGGTCTATTAATCCTAAATATTATATTTCTGGATTACTTTGAGTAGGTACTCGAAAAAATTATTACTTTCATCAAAAGTTGTCAATACTGTAATTTAAATTTCATATAAGCAGACATATTGCTGAATAATAGTGTAAAGCATACACTGAGTAAGTATTGACTGGAAAATCTGGAAATAAGTTAAATCAATTTGACATTCACGATACAAAATGCAGACTTCCTTAGCATGGAGTTCAGAAATCAATTAAATCTTCTGAAAGGTAAGTGAAAATTTCGAAAAAAAATTTAATTTTCAGTTTTGTTGATATAATTGAGATTCATCGAATGGATAAACTATTTAAAAGCACTAATTTAGATATGGAAACAGTTCACAGTAATGAGCAGAATTCAATTTTGGACAAATTAATATACATATTACAAATCTTTGTCGTTGAAAACCCAGATATTCTTGTTTCTGCTATTCCAACATATATGTAACTGAAATGATGTTATATTTTACTTAATGTATGTGTGCCGACACAGATATTCAGAAGGACAGAAGAATTAAACTGCTATGAATTTCAATAATAAAACGATCATCTTGATTCTTTGAGTCCTTGAGCAGGATTATGGCAACATGGGAAAAAACCAGATATAATTCTATATACATAGCTCATGTATCACGCTGAGCCATAAATAAGATACATTGACTGTCCTCAGATTTAAGCGATTCTCGCATTGTTACCTGATTTTGCAGAACTTGGAAAACCTAAGCATATTGTTGGCAATAGAGCTGCAGCCTTTACATCAATGAGTTTCCCTAACTTTCTAAGTGGAAAAGGTGTGCAATCATATCATGGTGCCACTGGCGTGCATCGTGGAATTATAATGTTATGCATATGCTCTCTAATTTGTTGCAGACAACTCCAGCAGATGAAAGAAAAATGAACATCCCTTATACCCGCAAAAGAAGTTAATTCGAATGCTAGTGTTCGTTCGATTACAGGATACCCACCAAAAGACGTCCATCAAGCTGGCATTGTCAACATAGCGGAATAATATTTAGCATAGTTAAAAATTTGTTCCTTTTTTGTTGCTAATTTGTTACAGCAAAATTGATTTTGTTGCTTCAGCCGTTTGGGAAAAAAATAGACACAGCCAGCTTATGATTAAGTAAGAGCAGTTGTTGATCCAACATTCCATACCTAATAATTTAAATGAAAGATGAAGTATGCGAAGGTGACACTACCACTTTGTATTAATCAACAATAAAAAATAGATAGTTGATGAAGTCATATCAAAATTTTTCACCATACTTTGTGAGAAAAAGAGACAGTGCAAGGACGCGCTAATCACACGATGGCCGTGTTAACGGTTTACCCAAATTGAAATAGTTTCAGTTTGCCTCGAAAACAACATATGCTTCTAAACTTCAGGGGACAAGTAGAAAACAAATCTGAAGAATTGAAAATCGACCGTATTGTACGTTGAAGGGAAGTGGTATATAAGAAAGCGGTCTTGTGACAAAGAAAACTTATTCGTTCAAAATCTCAATATGTCGTCAATTCATCATTGACTTCTTTCGAAGAAAATAGTCAAATGTAAAATACAAACAGTTAAAAACAGATTACAAAAAATCATCTACTTACGAATACACAAAGCCAGTCACGTTAATCAACATATTCGGAACGAAATAACACAAATAAAGATCGGGTGCACGTGAGACTATGGTTCAAAAACAAAACTACATGTGATAGATATTTAAAAAAGTTCTCTCTCTCTCTATATATATATATATATATATATATATATATATATATATATATATATATATATATATATATATATATATATATATATATATATATATATATATAGTATATATATATATATATATATATATATATATATATATATATATATATATATATATATATATATATA
>JARQZK010001477.1:737500-740254 GCA_030704885.1 Cynegetis impunctata | reverse complement strand
GTATACAATTCTGACAGAATTTAAAAACAATGGTTAGAAATTGATTAATTTCTAACCATTGTTTTTAAATTCTGTCAGAATTGTATACTATATATATATATATATATATATAAAGATATATATATATATATATATATATATATATATATATATTATATATATATATGATATATATAATACTATATATATATGAATATATATATATATATATATATATATATCTATATATATTATATATATATATTATATATATATATATATATATATATATATATATATATATATATATATATATATATATAAAGATATATATATCAGTGGCGGCTCGTGAGGTTTTGGTTTGAGGAGGCTAAGAGAGGTGTTAAAAAATACACCATAGGCGAAAATTTTTAGGATTTCAAGGTCAACCGCCTTATAATTTAAAGAAAATCAAAGTGAAACAAGCACCCTAAGCTATTAATTTGTTTTCACTTTCGAGTGTCTACCTTGAGACCTACAACGCCTATTTACAATATTCATAAAAACTCTTCTCAGCCAATTAGTCAATTCATCTATTCATCAAATTTTTTCTTTCACAAAATAGGTACCTACCTACCTACTTAACGAATTTGTTAACAGCTGGTGAGAGCAAATAAAAAGTTATTATATATTTTTGAAGATTAGCGGGATTCTGCGATCTTTAACGTTAGCAAAATGATCTATAATATCCTCATGAAAATTTTTGTCGTTCCTCAAAAGTTTTACCAATTCCTTTTCAATAGACAACAAACTAATATTTTTCAAACGATCCTAGCTCATTGAATTTCGTAAATAAGTTTTAATTCTCTTGAGAGTGGAAAACGAGCGCTCTACGGAAATCGATGTCACCGGGATAGAAACAATTAGACATAAGAGTTTATAAATTTGGGGTAAATCTTGATTCAAATTATTATCAAAAAGTTATTCTACTTCTCCCCTAGTAGGACGTCGCGATCCGTTGAGTGCCGGTCTACGGTACGGTATATGCATATATATATATATATATATATATATATATATATATATATATAATATAAATATAAATATAAATAAATAAAGATATAAAAAGTCAATGGACGATAAATCAACTCTGTGGTAGTTCATATTTATATTAAAAATTAAGAAAACAACTTGTCTAAAAACCACAAAATGAAAATAACTTTTTATTCGACTAGTATTTAAAATTTTTGTGTTTTTCGTTTTTATCTCGAAAACGAATGAAGATAGATAAAACCTGAATGGAGAATGAAATCAGCCAGGAATTGTCTATTACATTTCACATTTAACTAGGTTGGTGCTCCATTTTGGGGCGCAAGGTGTATATAGATATACCTATATATATATATATATATATATATATATATTATATATATATATATATATATATATATATATATACAACTTGTCTAAGAACCACAAAATGAAAATAACTTTTTATTCGACTAGTTTCGCCTGTTACAGCATTATCAAGACTGAATACCGTATTCAGTCTTGATAATGCTGTAACAGGCGAAACTAGTCGAATAAAAAGTTATTTTCATTTTGTGGTTTTTAGACAAGTTGTTTTCTTATTATTTAATTTTTAATATATATATATATATATATATATATATATATATATATATATATATATATATATATATATATATATATATATATATATATATATATATATATATATATATATATATAAATATATATATATATATATATATATATATATATATATATATATATATCTCAGTGGCGGCTCGTGAGGTTTTGGTTTGAGGAGGCTACAAGAGGTGTTAAAAAATACCCCATAGGCGAAAATTTTCAGGATTTCAAGGTCAACCGCCTTATAATTTAAAGAAAATCAAAGTAAAACAAGCACCCTAAGCTATTAATTTGTTTTCACTTTCGAGTGTCTACCTTGAGACCTACAACTGCTATTTACAATATTCACAAAAACTCTTCTCAGCCAATTAATCAATTCATCTATTCATCAAATTTTTTTTTCTTTCACAAAATAGGTACCTACCTACCTACTTAACGAATTTGTTAACAGCTGGTGAGAGCAAATAAAAAGTTATTATATATTTTTGAATATTAGCGGGATTCTGCGATCTTTAACGTTAGCAAAATGATCTATAATATCCTCATAAAATTTTTTGTCTTTCGCCAAAAGTTTTACCAATTCCTTTTCAATAGACAACAAAGTAATATTTTTCAAACGATCCTTGCTCATTGAATTTCGTAAATAAGTTTTAATTCTCTTAAGAGTGGAAAACGAGCGCTCTACGGAAGCCGATGTCACCGGGATAGAAACAATTAGACATAAGAGTTTATAAACTTGGGGCAAATCTTGATTCAAATTATTATCAAAAAGGTATTTAATAGTCCTCACATGATTTCTTCTTCTGCACGAAATTCAGAATTTTTTTCCAAAAGAAACTTGAGCCGATTTCGTGAGTAAATTACATCTGAAAACTTGTGCTGTAAGATTTGAAAAACTATTTCTGTTTGTTCGAAAATTAATTTAATATATAAATTCCTTATCTTGTAAGTAAGATATTAATCCGCGTGCGGTATTTAAAGTTCGATGAAAAATTCCTCACTTTCAACTATAGAATTAAATCCTCAAATCCTAAGCGGCCCCAAACAGAGACATTTTCACTAGCAAAAAGTAAACACTGCCAACAAAATAATTTATTTTTTACCTGTGATCCGGTTAGGCAAGGATGTCTCTCATAATTC
>JARQZK010001477.1:687500-732500 GCA_030704885.1 Cynegetis impunctata | reverse complement strand
AAAAAATTGTTGCCACTTTACTACTCACTTCATTTATGTTTTTATTATACGTTCTGAGTGTTTGACCAGTTTAAAGTACTTCTTTTTGAAAAAAATTGAGTTTGAAGAGAGAATATCATTTTCGTAATTTAGCGAAAAATCGCCTTTTCTTCAAAATAACTCAAAAACTATTAATGACATGCAAAATTTTGTAGAGTACGAAATTGTATGTGGATAAAAATTAAGTAAGATATGGCCATTTAAAGCTTGCGTGTGTTCGTGCAAAGTACCTTTTTTAGGCCTTTTAGCATGAACCTTTTTAAAAATAAGATCTGAAAAAAAATTTTTATTTAGATGAGCTTATAGCTCTTTAAAAAAACCTACAAAATGCTTTTTTGAAGAATTTAATTGCTTGAAAACTAAGGGAGTTATGGGAAAAAACCAAAAGTACATTTTTGTAGAAATTAGAATATGTAGTAGGTATTATTATATTGATGAGTACACATAGTGGTAAATACCAATCAACTTCCGACAATCAATAATTCCGTTTGTATTAGGTCAGAATACATCATAAATACACGATTCTCTTTATTTTTTTATAAGCTATAATTTTGCTTTCTACAGGTTTTTCGACAGAATGCATATTTTTCCAGTTATTCGCGAAAAATAATCTGAAAATGTGGTTTTTTTGCCTTAAAACCGACAATTTCAGTCGCGAATAAGTCGGAAAGTATTGACTTTCAGAAAAAACTTCATAGAACAAAAGTTGCGTACAATTAGGCAATTCATCGATTTCCGTACTTATTTTTTCATCCCCAATAAGAGGTGGCATCCACCCCCAGAGAAAAAGCAACCTCCGCCACAGGGTAGACTTTGAATTAGATGGTAAGTAGAACCTTAATCCAAATTTTCATACAAATCCGTGCTGTATGGGATAAATACACAGTTTATACTTTTTTTACCGTCATTGACTGGACTAAAAGGTGAGTTAATTATATACAGAAGATAATGCATTTCACTAATCTGATGATTTGCACGTGGCATAAGGAAATAGAAGACGTCATCTTGACATTCTCGAGCACGGTTAAATTTTAATTTTCATTTTGAAGGAAATTTCACGATTTTTGATTGCATTTTCGAATATCGCCGATGAGTTTTGGTCTCGTACGGTCACCCACACCATGCAAACCGGCAGATTAACTTACCTTCGTTATCAGAGACGTGTGGTGTATAAATTATTGATATCTGAGGCGCTCGAGTATTTCTATATAATGATTTTTTGTTTTTTGAAAATCTGCACACGTTTTCACCCCCAGTGAAATGTCATACATCATATAACCTTTTTTTCGTTTTAGCATCTAATCTTAACAATCCAAAAGGTCCCCACGACGCTCGAGTAAATCCCCATTTAGCATCTCGGGCTCCCCTACTATGAAGACAAATGACATGGGTACATATCGTGAAAGACGATTCATATTTGGAAAAAACATGGGTACGATACTTAAATTTTCATCAGTTTTATACGCCTTTTAATACGGAAGAAAACAAGGTGCATCAATATTTTTTTTACAGGATAAGCCAAGCTGCCACACAATCGACAAACAAGATCAGCTCTTTTCTTGGTGAAGGTACTGTAGCTGAAAGAACTGTGCGGAAGTGGTTTGCTACATTCAAATCTGGTGATTTCAACCTTGAAGGTCAAGAACGTCCGATTAGATCCTCCACCATAAATGAAAATCAGATTGAAATCGAGAATAACCCACACTTTATGACACGTAAATTAACAGAAAAATATTGGGTATAAGAAGTCTCAAGACAAGCCCATCTACCATCAGAATATAAGAATAAGAAGACATATAAAAAATTTCAGTGTGATTACATTAACCGATTTAATGTGGATTTCCACGGTTTAATTGATAAAAGTCTGATGCATTTCCATTCGTGACTCGCTTTATAATATGTTTATAGAGGAGACGCCATTTCTGAAGCAAGTAGTGGCGGCGGATGAAGAATAGATCATTTATAATAATTTTGACAGTAAAATATCTTGAGGACAGGAAACAACCATCTTCATCGACCCCAAAATCCAGTCCTCATCCGAATATGATTATGCTGTGTCTGGTGGTATTGGAAAAGGTATTAGAGGTTCGTGTAACTGTTTTCAGTTACACGAACTAAAGACAGCAATTGATCAAAAACGTCTAGAAATAGGTGTAAATTGTCTGCGTTTCAGTTTCTCAAAATCGTCACGAACTTCTTATTACTCCGTTACTCGCTTTACAATTTCTAGCCATTTTCCACAATTGTAGTCGCTGAGTGCTGCTAGGTTGATTGTTATGTCAGTGGATGCCCTTATTTGATCAGTCCAGCGGGTAGGAGACCTACCTCGGGACGTAGTCCCTTCTACCCGACCCTGAACTATTAGTAGCTCCAAGTTGTCCTCATCTCTTCTCTGAATGTGCCCGAAGTATCTAAGGATTCGAGCTTGCACTATTTTGGATAATCTTTGGGGTTCGTTTTTTTCTTGGATGATGGACGCATTAGTTCTTCTTGCTGTCCAGGGAACTGTTGATGATTGTCATCTATCAAATAATTTTCTAGTTCAAATTGTACCATATAATCGACTTCGATGAGCAAATATAATTCACATCGCTTCATCGAATCCTTGCGAATTATTCCAACCAGATTTTTTTTTCTAAAGCTTTTTCATCATGACTATTGGGAGTGATTTTCATTAGTAGGTTGAAGTTCACTGTAAAAACGAAACAACAGAGACATATGCAATTGGAATGCACTGACATTTTATTTTCTGCTGCACTTATATATCTATGAGTAGAAATCATTGAAAGATTTACCGAACAACTCCTTAGGTAACTAAGTAATACCAATGGGATCCAATAAGATCGAAACATCTATAATTTACCATATATTAGAAATTTTCATTCTAAGGATTATAGATGCGTTTACTATCCTGGGACGTAGATAAGTGGGCGGACTTATTTTGTTTCAGTTGTGTGGTCACAGGCTACTCGATGATTTCAAATGTTATTTTAATCTCAATTTTTAATCATTTGAAGAAAGTCGTAAGGTTATAGGATTTCAGGTTTTTATTGAAAGTTTTCTTTCAGCCTAATACCTAGAGTGCGGTATCAAATTAATCGTAATGAAATGATTTTTTTTTAACCCGACGAGCCACCAAGTTGCCATTTGAAAAAAATAGTAATAAAAGTTTTTAAAATTGAACATCACATAGCTGAAACATTTTGGTCGAAAACAGTAAAGTTGTATTTGAACGCATCCATAGCCCTCTAGAATAAAAATTTAGTTCGAATAAAAATTTTAAAAACGGTCACAAAAAGTAACAAATGATACATGGTTATATTCTAAATGGAGTCATATGGAGACAAAAAACTGAAAATAAACCAGGTGTCCCATTTAAAAATCTAAAGTTTGTGCCACTTCCGGTGAAACCGGAAGTTGAGTTACTTGTCAAAAAATGCAGTTTTAATCATTTACTAGATCCTCTAAATTTCATTTCATGAAAAAAATCTAGCCTAGCTTCTTCAGTTCTGGAGTTATACAGAAAAAATCGAATATTTCGATATTCTTCATTTGCCTATATCTTTTTATTTTACGAAGTTTTTTTTTGAATTTTGCCCTTTTTCTATGGCAACATTTTATAGCCTTTCCAAATATCTAAACAAAATGTGTATACAGATTATCGTACACATTGGGTCACCCTCAACTGTTCATTTTCAAATACGGACCTATATTTTGTATTGCAGGCCGTATTTAAAAATTAAAAGTTGAGGGTGGCCCAATTTATACAATACCCTGTATATAATTTTTATTCAGATATTTTGATAGCTTACAAAATGCAATGGCAAAGTGATAATCTGTTAAAAATAATAGTCCTAAAATAAAAAGATATAGACAAATGGAGAATTTCGAAATTTTCAATTTTTCCTGTATAACTCTAGAACTATAGAAGCTAGATCAGATTTTTTTTATCGATATAATTGACCTCTGAAATTTGCTACTTTGCCCCTTTTTTAACCATCTCTCTATCTCTTACCGTTATCGAAATCCCCATGCATAGACTCAAATTTGTATATATATATATATATATATATATATATATATATATATATATATATATATATATATATATATATATATATATATATATATATATATATATATATATATATATATATATATATATATATATATATATATATATATATATATATATATATATATATATATATATATATATATATATATATATATATTCAAAAGTATATAATAATAATAATAATAATAATATATATTTATCCTTTTAGACATTACATAAATGTATAGGACACGTCACATACTAAATATACATATTAACCTAACAAGTAACAAATTAACTTATTAGGAGAAAGACTAACAGAATTCAACTGAAAAATATTCTTTTAAGCTGTAAAAGCAGTGTTTCAACAGAATCTTCTTAATTTCCTTCTTGAAACATAATAAATCTAAAGACCTAATCCCTTGGGGGAGACGATTGTAAAGTTTGATTCCTACATAACTAGGCGATAACTCAAACTTAGAGGTAGCATGCGTGGGAATACATAATGTGTCCTTATTCCGCGTATTATACTCGTGAAAACTAGTAAGTTTATTCAGATTCAATAACCTATGCCGAACAAACAAGAGACAATGTAAAATATAGATACACGGCAATGGTAGAACTTTCTGCTGAATAAATGTCGGTCGGCAGGACTCCTGGGGTTTCAAATTATATATGAGGCGTATAATCCTTTTCTGTGTGAGAAAAACTCTTCCACTTCCAGTCGAGCCACCCCACAAAACAATATTGTAACTCAGATGACTGTGTACGAGTGCATAATACACCGTGAGTAGGCTCTCCATTGGCAATGAGTGTTTAAGACGACTAAGCGCGTAGAATGATTTATTTAACTTTTTACTGAGTTGATCCACGTGACAGTGCCACCTCAAATACTTGTCGACATGTACACCCAAAAATCTTACACTATCTGCGGATCGTAATTCATGTTTCTGAAAATCGATAACCAATGCTTCGTTCAGGTTCATTTCACGCAGTTGAAACTGCATAAATTCTGTTTTATCTAAGTTTAACATTAGAGAATTCTTGTAACACCAATCCGAGAATTCCCGGATGAGTCTCTCGCATTTTAACTTGAGTTCACCAGTGGTCTGAGCCGACACCGCCAAGGAAGTGTCATCAGCAAACAAGGTGATAGCCTTGATGTACTCGGGTACATCGTTTACAAATAACAAAAAAATCAGAGGTCCCAACACAGAGCCCTGGGGCACTCCCATAGTCTGAGCATAACATTTCGATTTAACTTCATTGTTCTCAACAAAAAAATTGCGGTCAGATAAAAAACTCGTGATCCAGTTCAGAAAAACTCCTCTAAATCCTAAACTATACATTTTGTTGGTTATGAAATTGAGCTGTAAGCAATCAAATGCTCGTGACTCGTCAAAAAATAAACCCGCCACATAGGAGCCATCGTCAAGGCAACCGTACACAAATTCAACAAAATTGCATACGGCAGACTGGGTTGATCTACCACTGCGAAAACCGTGCTGGTAGCTAGAAATGATGGAAAATTTGTTAAGGTAGTTCAACATTCGACCATGAACCACCTTCTCAAATATATATATATATATATATATATATATATATATATATATATATATATATATATATATATATATATATATATATTATATATATATATATATATATATATATATATATATATATATATATATATATATTTATATATACTTTAACAGAATCCCTACAAAATTATAATTTAGAAATTTTCACATGAAAGACATATCAGGATAAATTCGATTTATTTAAAATATTTTAATAAATGCATCGAAATTGTTTTACAAGTGTTCTTCATTAAAATCACCACCATTTTGGCATCCATAAGTTCAATAATATCACCTTTCAAAAATATATTTTCCTAATACGTTCCTACTTAAACCTCTTCGTCTCCTTCTGCTTTTGATTCTGGAATTCTCGCAATCGAGTTCCTCATTCTAGCGGAAAGAACCCTAGAACTTGCCTTTCCAAGCGAAATTCCAATTGGTTCATTCTCCACTTCTGTCCCAGTTTCAGAGCCTAAAAAGTATCATTTTCATCTGAAATGAACAGATACCTCGACACACAAGTGTATCAAATTATTTCCATTCATGGAAATCGCGCCTTCGCTCCACAGTTAACTTGATATTCAAGTGAATATAATGATTTGGTAAACTATGATTATAAGAAGTACAAAAATGAAGCTACATCGAAATTTGAGAATTAAAAATAGAGAGTATATGACGACATTTCACTATTGCCATCAATTTTGTTCTGCTTCTACTTGAAAAGAAAATTTTGAAAACAATATCAATAAGGTTTTATCTTCCATTTCTATTTCAGCAAACTATGCACATTGAACACGTCGAAATGTAGACGAATATAGTACAATTGTGTAGAAAATTTACCTATATTTTGCTGAAAATTCATGTTCAATATACAGTGAATTCCAAAAAGTTGGCACCATATGGGAAACTTTTTTATCATCTATTTGTCAGTGAGTTTCATTCTTCAAATCATGAAAAACATACTAGTCGACCATGGTCAATTTCATACATTACATAAAGTGAACAAAGAAAATTCTTTAATAATTTAAAAAATTATCAAACAACTTTCCAAGGAAGCTGGTTATACGTATTCAGCAACGCAAAATATGCATTCACAATCGAATGGTGAAATTTTAGAAATTGTCAAGTCACCCCGACTCAAAATCTGCATACAGCTGTTTCGATCTTATTAGATCTCCTCAGTGCAGCTTATTTGACTCGGAGTAAATTAACAAATTTCTAATTGTTCCCCAATACAAATCGTGGTCAGTAACACTGGTTGGATAACAATCCAGAGCGCCATCCCACCATTTTGATTTTGCTTTGCTGAATACGTATAACCAGCTTCCTTGGAAAGTTGTTTGATAATTTTTTTAATTATTAAAGAATTTTCCTTGTTCACTTTATGTAATGTATGAAATTGACTATGGTCGACTAGTATGTTTTTCATGATTTGATTGTTGTATTTTGCGTATTAAGCGACTAGAATATTCGGAGCGCGCTCTCGTGAGTATATCCGAAGGTTTTAAATCACTATGTTAGTGTGCCTTGGAATCATATACACCACTGTTGTAGAGCAGATATCTTCATATCAGGAGGTACGTGTTTAAGCGACGAATTTCTGCATTTTCAGTCTAAGCGGTGAATTGTTGTTTCCCAATATCTTTGGTGGGATGGCGCTCTGGATTGTTATCCAACCAGTGTTACTGACCACGATTTGTATTGGGGAACAATTAGAAATTTGTTAATTCACTCCGAGTCAAATAAGCTGCACTGATGAGATCTAATAAGATCGAAACAGCTGATTTTGAGTCGGGGTGACTTGACAATTTCTATAATTCACCGTTCGATTGTGAATGCAGATTTTGCGTTGCTGAATACGTATAACCAGCTTCCTTGGAAAGTTGTTTGATAATTTTTTAAATTATTAAAGAATTTTCCTTGTTCACTTTATGTTTCATTCTTGATGAAAATTGGTGCATTTCGGGAAACTTCTAAATTTCTGAACTGTGTACAGAAGAGACAAAATATAGAAATTTTTATCAAGAGTAAACTACTTTTATATCAATATTATTGAAAAGCTCATTTGAAAAAGTTAATTAAATTTGAAAACAATTTTCAGATTTAAAATTACTGCCATCTACGCAAAGAAAAAACCATTTTTTTATGGTTCTAGCCTCATTGAGAGTACTAGTATCTCATATACTCCTTAGGCACCTCCCTCATATTACTATAGTAATATTTCAATGTGGAATTTAGTCCAATTTATTATTCGAACTAGAATACCGATGTTTGTTGAAAATGGTTTAAATTTGGACTAGTATTTTGGTACAAAATTGATATTTCACTCTGTATGTATGTCCATAATAACTATGAGTATGATTGAATGACTATAAAATAATTGATTGAATTAATTAATTCTAAACAATTAAATGATACTAATCTGTAAGTTTACGATCACTTGAATCATAATGTTACCTTAAAGTGGGATTATTTTGTTTTATTGCGTAGTTGGCTGTGATTTCAAATCTGAATAATGTTTTCAAATTTAAACAACTTTTGTGAATGAACTTTTGCAATAATGTCGAAAATACGAGTAGTTCTCTTAATCAAAATTCCTCTCTTAGGTTTCCGTACCCAAAGGGTAAAAACAGAACACTATTACTAAGACTTCGCTGCCTGTCCGTCCGTCCGTCCGTCCGATCGTCCGTCCGCTCGTCTTTCTGTCCGTCCGTCCGTCCGTTCATCCGTCTGTCTGTCACCAGGCTGTATCTCAAGAACCGCGATAGCTGTTGAGATTTTCACAAATTATGTATTTCTGTTTCCGCTATAACAACAAATACTAAAAACAAAATAAAATATATATTTTCTTATCCCTTGGCCGATTTTTTGTTCTCCCCTGTACACCGTTCAGAAATTTAGAATTTTGATATCTCAAATTCAACTTTTCTGCTATCCACCAATTTTTATCAAGGATGAAATTTGTTGACAAATGGATAACAAAAAAGTTTCCCATATGGTGCAAACTTTTTGAAACACACTGTATAAACAACGAAGAATATTCCAATAATGGAATATATTGAAGTCCGTAACTTGATGTGAATTTATTTCCATTACAAACGATATCAAAATACTAGTATCTAAGAAATGTTCACTCAATTTTATTACATGGTGATGAACAATTTGCCTTTAGTATGGCTTCTTCAGGAATTGAAAAAGTTTATCGGCAGCAGCCGAAGTAGAAGCGAAACATGGGTCAGCATGTGATATATTTTAATGTAAACTTCTTAGAAACCAATGTTTTATTTCGTTTCTAGAAAAATATTAATCTAAAGTTCTCTAAAATAAATGGTTTCAAGGGGACCCTAGTACAATGGACTCTCAAAAGTACAGAAATAAAAGTAAAATAAGTCGAATATTCATAAAACATAACCAACAAAAAGCATCTGCTCAAATTCTCGTACTTTCCACATTTGTAGTACATATAATTACGATTGTAGGTTCCATGTTTTTTCGTCTACATTCATTGTTTGAGTACTGTTATTTACAAGAAGCTCATAATTAATATTTTAAGTATTGAAAGATAACTAACCAACTTTTCGAAAATAAACATTATTGAACCAAGTACAGCGTGAATAATTGAGAATTAATTTATTGTATTCATAATTGTGATACAGCTCCAAGTTTTCTTTAATTGTTAGGTTATTACCTTTTTCTTCATGCTGTTGCATGATGTCGAATGGCAATTTTTTCGATATTCTTTCTAGAACCTGGATTAAGTGCTTTTCAAGTCTAGAAATATCTTTAACTTCTTCGATAATCGAACTTTGTGCTCTGAGTCTATCTTTTTCAGATTTTGCCAAACAAGTCCTTAGTAAATACTGCATATTGCAGTCTGTTACGTCATCCCAACTCTGAAAAATCGAATAAATGTGCAAACAATAACATATTGTGCCATAATATTATATAGGTATCTATAAATATTCATATAAAAATATATGAATCCTCTGACAATTTTTTTCAATATACTTTATTATATATGTATATATATATATATATATATATATATATACATATATATATATATATATATATATATATATATATATATATTAATTAATATTTAAGGGTATTCGATTCCGTGTTGGTGGTTATTGTTTAATAAGAAATACTCTTATGTCTTTGCCAAACTTTCGCAATTATTTTATTGCTTCATCAGGGCTTCGAACGTTGAGGTTATTGACGTGAACATTGCAAACTTGCTACAATACAATACATTTCAATACTCGTACAACACAACAAACATACAAAATGTCACTATATAAAATTAATCTTAAAGTAAAAATAAAATTACAATTTGAAAACACCTGATCTTTCTTTCTTTTGTAAAGAGCTGTCAGTTTTAATTGAATATTCAATTAAAGCTTGGCAAAGACATAAGAGTATTTCTTATTAAACAATAACCACCAACACGGAATCGAATACCCTTAAATATTAATTAATAAAAATTCAACGATTCGTAGTTCAATTAAGCAATATATATTTATATATATATATATATATATATATATATATATATATATATATATATATATATATATATATATATATATATATATATATATATATATATATATATATTCAGGGGCGGCTAGTCAAAGGAGGCTAAGGAGGCTAAGCCTCCTCAATAATATTCCATGTTCATATTAATCAAAATCATATTATTTTATGCACCTACCTTCCTTTCAACCTACATTATATAATATAATTTATTAATTAAGATAGAAGGTATTTACATTTACTGCATTTCATTCATTTCAAGATTTGTGGCAACGCTGCGGAGGCTTAGAAAGGTACCTATATTCTCAACGTTCATTATGCCTGCCACAGAAAAGCAAACAACGGTACAAATACTCCGAATTAATACTTCATTGCAATAAAAAAGCAAAACACATGTAAATGGCAACACCGATAGGAACCCAGTCTCATACAATGTCGACCAATCACAATTATAGAATTTCGCGTGACATCGAGTGACTTCGTTGGAAAGCATTAATTGAATCGTAGTGTGATAGTAGTTACTAATGGCCGAAAACAGCAGCGTGTTTTCGGGGGTCAAATAGAAATAAGGTTCTCTGATTTGAAAGAACTGCATTTCTTCGACTTACTCAATGAAAATTTGTTAACCGGATTTTCGGCTAATTTTCCAGATAACCTTTTGGAAAATTTATGTCAAATATACACTTGTTTTGATAAGGTGGCCATAAAAAGTGTACTGTGTGTTGTTTATAATGACAATGAAATTTTGGGGCAAAATGAAAATCATGTGAGGACTATTAAATACCTTTTTGATAATGATTTGAATCAAGATTTACCCCAAGTTTATAAACTCTTATGTCTAATTGTTTCTATCCCGGTGACATCGGCTTCCGAGAATTAAAACTTATTTACGAAATTCAATGAGCCAGGATCATTTGAAAATTATTAGTTTGTTGTCTATTGAAAAAGAATTGGTAAAATTTTGGCGAAAGACAAAAAATTTTATGAGGATATTATAGATCATTTTGCTAACGTTAAAGATCGCAGAATCCCGGTAATCTTCAAAAATATATAATAACTTTTTATTTGCTCTCACCAGCTGTTAACAAATTCGTTAAGTAGGTAGGTAGGTACCTATTTTGTGAAAGAATAAAAAATTTGATGAATATATGAATTGATTAATTGGCTGAGAAGAGTTTTTGTGAATATTGTGAATAGGAGTTGTAGGTCTCAAGGTAGACACTCGAAAGTGAAAACAAATTACTGTTACAAAATAATGTTTTACTTTGATTTTCTTCAAATTATAAGGCGGTTGACCTTGAAATCCTAAAAATTTTCGCCTATGGTGTATTTTTTAACACCTCTCTTAGCCTCCTTAAACCAAAACCTCACGAGCCGCCACTGATATATATATATATATATATATATATATATATATATATATATATTTATATATATATATATATCCGGAACATACTTGTACAACGTTTGACGACAGGCTCCTGAGATCAAAATAAGTTGACCTAAGAGCTGACTTAGTTATATCCAAAACTATTAGTCCGGGGAAGTAAGTATATAGAGAGGAAAAATTAAAAAGTAGGGGTTATTATTTTTTTTTAGTAAGTACACTGACCCCTCATCGCTTTCCTAAATTTCTGACCAAGTCCCGTGAGAACTCGAAACACAGCTTGCAAGCACATTTTAAAGCACTAAAATTCGATGATTTTTTGCTTATAACTTTTTCTGATGTACTCGCACAAAAAAATCGTAGAGATCAAATTCACAGTAAATTTTATGCCCTACACGATGACGTAAGTCGACTTTTGAAATGAAAATTTTTTTGACTCAAAATTTTCCAAAAAATTAAAATTGTATCGAAAGGTCGTGTTTTAACCGGCAACCATACTGAAAATAACCATATCGAGATCAAAACATAGGGAAACATAGATGGTGTGCTATAAAAATTTACGTATTTTCAGATTTGGAAAATTCAAAATGGCGGCCGCAAAAATCGAATATATATATTTTTTTTTTCAATCACGCTTCCTCTTGAAAACATTAACGATATCGAAACGCGGTTGGTTGCAATCGATAGGGGAAAAGTTGTAGTTTCAGGCATAAAATAAAAAAAAAATTTATAAATTTTTTTACATAACTTTTTTTAGAAATTTATTAAAAAAAAAATTTGTTTGTCGAGTTTTTCCTCATTTTTGCATTGAAAAATAAAGTCAATCATTATACTCATACTCGAAATGTATTTTCCGTTAAAAAACGCGTATTTCAAAAAAAAAATTGTTTAAATACAATAATCAGAAGCCGAGATATAGAAGCTCAAAGTTCGCTTCGTACTGTGACCATACTATTGAAATTAAAAATGCGCGTGTATTAGTGAAGACCCGTTGGGGTGCTCGGCGGCAATGGTCTCCCCACGACTACGCCGAGCAGCTGCCGCGTTCATATTCGGGCGAACGCGGCAAGACTACTGATTTATTTTTGATGCAGTCAGTGACCCAACGTTCTTTTAAATCTGTATTTAATCACCACACAGGTGGAACAATCTAATGCAACAATAAGAATTTGAAAATTTTTAATAGTATGGTCACAGTACGAAGCGAACTTTGAGCTTCTATATCTCGGCTTCTGATTATTGTATTTGAAAAAATTTTTTTTTGAAATACGCGTTTTTTAACGGCAAATACATTTCGAGTATGAGTATAATGATTGACTTCATTTTTCAATGCAAAAATGAGGAAAAACACAACAAACAAAATTTTTTTTTTATAAATTTTTAAAAAAAGTTATGTAAAAAAATTTATAAAATTTTTTTTTATTTTATGCCTAAAACTACAACTTTTCCCCTATCGATTGCAACCAACCGCGTTTCGATATCGTTAATGTTTTCAAGAGGAAGCGTGATTGAAAAAAATATATATATATTCGATTTTTGCGAATTTTCCAAATCTGAAAATACGTAAATTTTTCGTAGCACACCATCTATGTTTCCCTATGTTTTGATCTCGATATGGTTATTTTCAGTATGGTTGCCGGTTAAAACACGACCTTTCGATACAATTTTAATTTTTTGGAAAATTTTGAGTCGAAAAAATTTTCATTTCAAAAGTCGACTTACGTCATCGTGTAGGGCATAAAATTTACTGTGAATTTGATCTCTACGATTTTTTTGTGCGAGTACATCAGAAAAAGTTATAAGCAAAAAATCATCGAATTTTAGTGCTTTCAAATGTGTTTGCAAGCTGTGTTTCGAGCTCTCACGGGATTTGGTCAGAAATTTAGGAAAGCGATGAGGGGTCAGTGTACTTACTTAAAAAAAATAATAACCCTTACTTTTTTTATTTTTCTCATTGATAGATTTTTTGATCTCACTTCCCCGGACTATATCTCGTTTAGCCGATAGAGGGTGTCAAAAATTTTCAAAAAAATTTTTCCTAAATTAAGTGAAAACCTGCAAATTGATTTTAATGATTTATGATGTATAGTCTAGTACTATAAAATTACGTTCCTAATAGTATTGTCATATGCTGTTAATAAGTGGAAGTGGTATAAAAGTAACATAATACGTAATCATTTAGTATTATTTTTTATATAAATAGTTTTTTGATAACCCAGATATTTTTGTCAACTTACTGGATATATTTGGAAGTTATTTTACTTACTGATGAGTATTTTTCGCGTACCTCAATTTTATTACTAACAGTACTTAGTTATGAAACAAAGTTGGAAGTATGTATTAAAATAAATAAATAATAAAATTATTGTAAGAAACTAAATATTAACGAATATTAAACGAAAACATTACTTAAGCAGGTTTACAGGTAATTTAGGAAAATCAATATTTTTGATGCCCTCTACTGGCTAACGTATTTTCCGGACACCCTGTGTATATAATATATATATATATATATATATATATATATATATATATATATATATATATATATATATATAGATATATATATATATATATATATATATACTATATATATATATATATATATATATATATATATATATATATATACATATATATATATATATATATATAAATATATATATATATATATACATAGTGGTTAATCATAAATTGTTGTTAAGGTTACTGTTGTTGTTGTACCTACTGATGACTATTTCAAATTTTTCTTGACAGCTGTGAATTATATGGATAAATTTTGCTTTGTTTGTAACTCTAAAATTTCTTGGACGACTGTTAAGGTTATATAATCGCTAAGGGAACATCTCCGAATAGGTACTTAACTGAAATAGGTAACTATCCTTAAGAATACCTGCGAAAAGTACTACCAGGTAAACCCCTATAATTGATTATTGTGAACTCCAATAAAACAAAATAATAATTTTCACCTGTCCATCTACATCATGAACAAATTGTTGAAAAGCAGATTCGACTAGAGGGGCGATTTTCTTGTCCAAATCCATGAGTTTCATTAAATTCAATACGGCGTTCAACGAACATTCAAGTTCTGTTTGAACCCTACTCAGTTCTGATGTTTTCTCTGCCAACCGATCTGCTGTCGCAATTATCTCATTAAAAGTGTCCTCTAGAAGTAACCCTAAATTTTTGAGTGGTGCCGGAGTTTTTGCCTTCAATTTTGCTACTAACCTCTTCTGGATCAGTCGGTATTGTGAACTAAGAAGGGAAAGAGTGTCCTGAAATTGAGAGCGCATTGAAATAATTCGTTCACATTAATGAAATATAGACAAACTGTAAGAATTCAATACTCGTTTCAGAATAATATTAATTCAAGTGTTATTCGGTAGGAACATTAATTAAAGTTCCTGGCTTGCCAAGTATGACTTTCCAGGAATATTCCGTTCACATTATGTATATATATATATATATATATATATATATATATATATATATATATATATATATATATATATATATATATAAATATATATATATATATATATATATATATATATATATATATATATAAATATATATGTATATATATATATATATATATATATATGTATATATATATATACATACAGCATCCAAAAATACATACAACCCTAAATTTTCACCCCTCTACAATCAACCCCTATTTTTCATTTGCTAATTAAAAATTTTTTCGGAAAGATTTTCATTTTCATTTTGTCATGACTTAGAATAAAAAAAATCATATTACTTTCAATTTTTTACCCTTCTACGATCAACCCCTATTTTTCCATCGCGATTTTCATTTTTTTTATTTCTTCCACAGATCCGCAATAGGATTGCAAGATGGCAATCGAAAATAACAATAGTCGGTCCGAGAATAGGTCGTAATATATTGTTCATACCCCTAAGTGATTAGTGGTATGGTGGGTGGTCACCCCAAACATTTTTATAAATTTTTTGGACAAAATTTTTATTTTTATTTTTTCATGATGTTGCATTAAAAAATACATAAAACTCTAAATTTTCACCCTTCTATCAACAACCCATATTTTTTAATAGCCATTTTAATAATTTAAACGTTTGCCGGGTCAGATAGATTAATAGATAGATAGATAGTTAGATAGATAAATAGATAGAAGTATAGATAACTATCTAGATAAATAGATAGATAGTTAGATAGATAGAGATACATCGGCAGATAGATGAATAGATAGAAAGATAGATAGATAAAAGTAATTTATATATGGCAGAACAACGTTTGCCGGGTCAGATAGATTGATAGATAGATATGTAGATAGATAGATAGAACGATAGATAGAAAGATAGATAACTATCTAGATAGATAGATAGATTGTTAGATAGAAAGATAAAAATAATTTAAATGGCAGAACAACGTTTGCTGGGTCAGCTAGTATATATATATATATATATATATATATATATATATATATATATATATATATATATATATATATATATATATATATCTATATATATATAAATAAATATATAACTTTATAAAGAAATAAAAAACTAACTTTTCACAGGTTAAAATAAAAATCTATTGAGTAAACGCGTTTCGTCATAACATTGACTTCATCTCGTACTAAACTATGGTATTACAAAACAATCTATTTATACGAAAATTGAACATAACAGAGGGGTACTTAGAGAAACTAAATAACAATAAGCAATTCATTCTGAGCTATTAGTAGGTACCTACATTGAACAAATCAAGGAGAGGAGAAGGGTTTACTTCAATCTGGTCCTTAACTAAATTTCCGGAATTTTTATATTTATTTATGTATAGGGATTCCCAACAGTTGGTTTTATGGAGACTATTTTCAAATTGTAATATATTATAATTGTGATTAAAGGTATGGTTTTCTTGAATAAGATGACACGCATAATTATAATCAGTTTTCTGCTTAATATAGCTACGTTGGTGTTCGTGTATTCGAGTTTTGAAATTTCTACTTGTACGTCCTATATAGAATTTTTCACAATCGTTACAGTCGAGTTTATAAACACCAGTACGTTCATCTCTATGAATTTTTGATTTGTTGTTTTTAATCAATTTTCCAATGCTATTATTGGTTTTATATGAAATTTTGAAATAAAAAACCAATAATAGCATTGGAAAATTGATTAAAAACAACAAATCAAAAATTCATAGAGATGAACGTACTGGTGTTTATAAACTCGACTGTAACGATTGTGAAAAATTCTATATAGGACGTACAAGTAGAAATTTCAAAACTCGAATACACGAACACCAACGTAGCTATATTAAGCAGAAAACTGATTCTAATTATGCGTGTCATCTTATTCAAGAAAACCATACCTTTAATCACAATTATAATATATTACAATTTGAAAATAGTCTCCATAAAACCAACTGTTGGGAATCCCTATACATAAATAAATATAAAAATTCCGGAAATTTAGTTAAGGACCAGATTGAAGTAAACCCTTCTCCTCTCCTTGATTTGTTCAATGTAGGTACCTACTAATAGCTCAGAATGAATTGCTTATTGTTATTTAGTTTCTCTAAGTACCCCTCTGTTATGTTCAATTTTCGTATAAATAGATTGTTTTGTAATACCATAGTTTAGTACGAGATGAAGTCAATGTTATGACGAAACGCGTTTACTCAATAGATTTTTATTTTAACCTGTGAAAAGTTAGTTTTTTATTTCTTTATAAAGTTATGAATATGAACTTTCACCAAGTAAATGCCAATTCCATTCAATATATATATATATATATATATATGTATCATATATATATATATATATATATATATATATATATATATATATATATATATATATATATATAATACTAAATTTATCTACAGAATTACTAAACTACTTCTTAAATTGTGCATAATAAGACTTATATTTGAGATAGTTTTCCATTCTTCCCATTATATATTTTCATATTAACATTGTTATCAGAAATATGTTTTATTGAAAATGTCCCAAATAGGAATGTTGTTTTTGTACTACTGAAAAGATTATTGTTTCAAATAGTTTCAATTTGCTCTCGAAGTACTTTTTTCAACCTGATACATATAATTCTTATTTTAATTTAATTACACTCAAACGTTGTCAATTTATTAGCGAAAGGAGCTTGTTCCAACCTAGCTTCTCATGACACATCTGGTCTTTTTTTCGTAAATGTTCCAAAATGTTCCTGAATGTTCCTCAAAATTGCTTTATTTTTCGGCAACAAATGTTGACTGTTCCTATTTGTCGCCGGTTTCCATTTTGAGCAGTAAACTTCAAAAGGAAATAGGAAACATGTGTAAACAAATCCGTGTTGCTATCGCAGTGGAAACGTATCGAGAACGCAACTAGTAAACATTCGTGTCGCACATTTTCAGTGTGCAGTGAAGTACGAAATAGTTATTAACGTAACAAGGCCGATATGTAGCAAATAACGGATGAGGTTGGATATTGTAATCCGAGGCGCAGCCGAGGATTATAACTAACCGAATCCGTTATTTGCGTATCGGCCGTGTGTCGTTAAAAATTTTTCGTAATCCCGTTGAAAGATTATATTTTGATTCCGAAGAAAGAAAAAACCCCGTACCTCGCAATTCTAAAGCAAAATCCCAACGTCGTGCACTCTGTTCTCATGGAACAGTTTGACAGTTTTATAAACAACGTCAGTTTTTTGTATTCTCAAGTTCGCTTTAACGACGACCATGGATGAAATTGATGAAATTGAGGAACAAAATCAAATTCCTTTAGAAATATTGGGAGAATTATGTGCAGTGCAGCGAGTGTTGATTAACTGCCGAAAATAACTCAAGAGCGATATCAAAAAGAATATGAAAATTTTGGTGGTTAATGAAGAATGATGTATTATTAGCCTATGCGAAATGAAAATCAGAGGTTTATTCTCCCAACTCGCTGTGGACCAAGATTTCAATGTTGTTATTGTAAGCAGAATGCAGTTTTGAAATATATATTTAAACAAGTGATTTCTTAACGGCCGCAGGCCGTTATGAAATTATAACGGCCGGCGGCCGTTAACACTGACTTTTCAATTGTCATCTGAATACCGTTAAATCAAAATAACAGTATGGGATTACGAAAACGAATAAAATATATAGCTACAGTTCCACCGGAGGAACATTTTTGTTGCTGTTGCTTGTTTCCGTAAATGTTCCTAATAAGCTACGGTTCCACTGGAGGAACATTTTGTTGCTAAATATTTTTCCTTGTTGCCATGGGTAGAAACTTATGGCAACATACGTAATTTTTTCTTTTGCACTGAAGCAACTTAAATTGTAAATAGTTACATATTGTTTCTTGAGTATGCAACTACTGTTTCCACTGCATGTTGGTAGAAAGCTAGAATATGGAGCACTGCAAACTGAAAAAGTCTGCGACACGACTGTTTATTAGTTGCTTTCCCTACAATAGCAACACGGATTTGTTCACCCATGTTTCCTGTTTTCCTTTGAAGTTTACCGCTCAAAATGGAAACCGGTGACGAGTAGGAACAGTCAACACTTGTTGCCGAAACATAAAGAACTTTTAAGGAACATTCAGAAACATTTTGGAACATTTACGGAAACAAGCAACAGCAACAAAAACGTTCCTCCGGTGGAACCGTAGCTTTAATTTCAAAACTTTAAGTGTGCTTCGGTTATATTAAGTCTAAAATCGAAAAGTATCTGAAGAGTCTAAATTTGAAATGCATCCACTGTAAATGCAATAATGAATTAAAAACATGTGTAAGGCTTTTAAAGATTTTTGTCCACGACTGTACTATAAATCATTCATTATACGTGTGCTTCCTGAAGTACAATTATACCTATTAATCACTAGTGAATAATGGTTTATTATACACTGCATGACGTCACACTCAAAACGTATGTCCAAACTTGAGACTATCATTCACATTGTTAGGATAGTATTATTAGATTTTTAGGTTTTATGTAACTAAGATAACTATAAATTCAATGCTTTCGTTCATTTTCGATAATTGTTCTGTTGATATCAATATAAATAAATACAAAATTATCTATTTCATTTTCATCAGAGTGAAAGGAAGGAATGGAATCGATGTCAAGTGAAATAGTTGACGTTTACGTGAGTATGCAATTTTCAGTGAACACAGAAAATGTCAACGCTTTTGATAACTATTTTCATTGTTGAAAATGCAGATTATTACTAATTTTTTCGAGGAAGTCGTGGATAAAGTATAGTATTCTACTCGCACAAAGTTACAATTTTTCACTCGGGTGAATTGCGACAGTCACCTGCGGCTCGTGTCGCAAACTTTACCCTCGTCAAAAATAGCAATCATTTTGTGCTCGTTGAATAATATACTATTATTTTCAAACGTACAATAATAACGTCATTTCTCGATTGACAGGATCATCGAAAAGTTCTAATTCTCCGCCAAGGAGGAGAAGTGTTGCTATGCAACCCTTTTCCGGCCGGCGGCAGGAAAAGTGTTACTATGCAAAAGATGAATTGGTAACCATGAACAAAAAATTCTTTAATTCAAACGTCATTTTCACTTTCAACCACTTCTCACCAGGTTGCGAATTATAAATATCAATTATATTACTTTATATCTGTCAGAATCAATTTTGCGTGGCAACCGTAACTAGGCAAATGTTCCATAATTCATAACGATCGTAAGTGGATAGAATTATGTGCGTAAATGTGAATCAATTCAAAAATGGATATTCAGATTTTTATGAATTTCAAAACGTTTGAAAATAAAATAACATATTTCATTCGGAGTAGAAGTGACTTTTGATGGCTCGCTTTCAATTACCCGCCTCAATGCGTTCGGCGGGTAAGCTCAAGCTCGCCATGAAAAGTGACACTTCTCCTCCTTATGAAATAAAATACTATTATACGCTATAGAGTAGTTAACTGTCGCCCACTTTGAGTACCCAAGCTACTAACCTGAAGTGAAACTACTTCTTTTCGTACTCTGAAATGCCTGTTCACGCATGAATTCAGGGACGAAACGGGGAGTGACCCGCTGAAACTAATGGAGAAACCTTCGTCGTCCTGAAAATGCTTCCTTAAGCGGTAGACGATTTGCTCGAGCATCAAATTCAAAGACTCGAGCGAATCGGATTGAACGCGATACCTTTGTGAGGATTTCGCTAATAGCACTGAAATTTTCTGGCCGCTTTCCGTTACGTTTACGAACCCCGTAGAATTACCAGTTGCTTCCAGTGGGTTATCTTGCATCAGATCTGAAATAGGAAATTTGATAACTCAGCAGGTGGAAATAATATATGTGCCCAGGCACCGTACAAAGGTAGTCCTAGAAGTATCCAACCTAACATAGATAGATACATAGTTACTTTATTCATGTTATCACACAATTTGCACTTACACACGTCAACAAAACTAATATGATAATAATACAACAATAAGTATAATACGAAAAATAAAACAGACCAACTTAAAGTCCTAAGATAAAAGCACATGGTATCTATAACACATATGGCCATAACTGCCGAAAAGGTGAATTGAATTATCTTGAACAAATTTTTTTTTCAATTTGAAAGATCTATATTCCAATTCAAAATTTCCTCCGAAGAGTAAAAAGCATTTCTCAGTAGCATGTACTTTACCCTACTTTTGAAATATAATATATAAATATATAACTGAGATTGAATTCTCGCACATCACTTGGTGAAACATCATGAAGAATGAAGTATAAACTTCAAAATAAAAACACTTGGCTTATGTTTCACAATATAAAAAATATTTAGATACTGTATTTAGCAGTAACGAAAAGTCGACATGTTTCGAGTTATGAACTCATTATCAAGACTGACTACAGGAGAGTATTACATCCTAATTTATAAAACAGACAAAAGCAAAGGTAATACCTGAAAATCAATTTGTTCGTTTACATCTTAAGAATATCAAAATTCCTTTAAATGCTAAATTAATTTCATTTGACGTTATCAACTTATTTCCTTCCACGCCAACTCAAGAAGTTAAAAATATTGTTAGGCGATATCTAGAGATGAACCCAAATTTAACAACTCAAGCAGTCAAGGAAACAATGTCTGCCTTAAACTTATGTTTGAAATAGAGTTATTTCAAATTTAATAATATAATATACAAACAAGAAGACGGATTGCCCATGGGATCACCGTTATCGCCTTTGTTGAGTGAAATTTTTATGAATAACTTAGAAGAAAAAATTTTCAATGCTGATAATAATTTAATTACTAACGTTTCATTATGGAGGCGTTATGAAGATGATATTTTTTTGTATTTGGACCGGTACAGATAGGCAGTTAGATAATTTCCTTAAATATATAAATACTTTCTACAACTCGATTCAATTTACAAAAGAAGTAGAAAACGAAAACGGTACCTTGAACTTCTTAGAAGTTCAGATTGCTAGGAATTTGAATTCTCTTACTTTGAACATTTATAGAAAACCAACCTTCACATATACTTTAATTCACAGCGACAGTAACCAACACATTAAAATAAAACTCAGTGCTTTTCATTCGTTCGAAAAAACGAATAAAGTATCTGTTGCATTCAATATACCCCACGCAAACTATTAATGAAGAACAAAAATACTTCCCAATAAATTATGTGCCTAATTTGAGTGGCAAAATTTGTAACAGACTATCAAAAAATAACGTTAAAACAATTTGTACCAATAAAAGAAACTTGAAGTCATTCTTGGTCAATAATAAAGAAAAATCTAACATCGGAGAAAACAGTGGTATTTACAAAATATTTTGCGACGAATGTCCTGCTTTCTATATTGGACAGACAGGAAGGAATATAAATATTCGTGTTGAAGAACATAAAAAGTCAATTTTACGAAACAAAAATACCACTGGCTTCTCTGAACATTGTATAAAATTCAATCACTTCCTGGATTTCAACAAAACCAAATTGTTACATTCAGGTAACAAAGGAAAACGCCTTGACCTTCTTGAAATTCTCGAAATAAGTTCCGCCCATAATAGTCAATTACCCCTTGTAAACGAACAAATTGATTTTCAGGTATCACCTTTGCTTTTGTCTGTTTTATAAATTAGGATGTAATACTCTTCTGTAGTCAGTCTTGATAATGAGTTCATAACTCGAAACATGTCGACTTTTCGTTACTGCTAAATACAGTATCTAAATATTTTTTATATTGTGAAACATAAGCCAAGTGTTTTTATTTTAAAGTTTATACTTTATTCCATATAAATATATAATGGCGGTCATTCTTTGAAAAACCGCTCCAGTCAGTAAGGTCGTATTTTTGTTTTTTTTTACATACAACTCCTTAACCCCCTAAATCAATTTGGATGGGCTGAAGAGATGCACAAAGCTAGAATACCTTCAAATATGCATTAAATTTCTTCATAAAAATTTGCAGCGGTGGGAACAAATATTTTAACCATATAACTCAATCTGGATGAACTTTAGAAGTGATATCCTCAAACATCATGATAAAAATTTCAAAGTTTGTTTTCTTCTTCGCGGGTTTGTTATTACTCATTGCACATACTTACGTTTCAAAGTGCTATGTGTCGTTTTATAGTGCAAACCGTATTTAAAGAGCGTTATACAATAATTTGAAGTGGTTTAGGTTTCTTCAAAGTCGAAAATTATTACAATAAGTTATGGCTATTGCTTTCATGTTGTAGCATATTTTATAAGGAGTTAATGTTATTTGCTCCAAGTGCATTTTGTCTATCAAATGTGGCATATATTATTTTTTTGTATTAGCTTTACTGAAAGTTTGAAATATTTTTTTTAAGTTCACAGAACGAAAAACGTACGTAAATATAACGAATAAAACCATTGTGATAATGTATTCGGACATCAATTTTCAACCGATGCTCGAGTTCATTGAATCAATGTATTATTATTGATTGCTTGATGTTCAAGTGATTATATCAATCCCACAGAGGCATTAATTTCATCACCTGGATTTCAGAACAAAGTTCATTCTACTAATGACCACTGTGTATCAGTCAATCAACATCCATCATGATATTAATGTTTTCTGTACATCAACCGATCAACTGCAGTCATTGAATTAGGGAACTCAGGACATTGACTCAATCACCGATACATTAATTCTAAGCCATGCGCACAATGACTTTCGAACATCGTTCAATGTTCGAAGACGTTAATATAATGTAAAGACACATCGATCTGAGGCTACAGGTTGCACCTTTTGTTTTCATAAATAAAATAGACTAGACTTATATATATATATATATATATATATATATATATATATATATATATATATATATATATTTATATATATATATATATATATATATATATATATATATATATATATTCATATAAATATATGGATATATTTATATCAGTGGCGGCTCGTGACGTTTTGGTTTGAGGAGGCTACAAGAGGTGTTAAAAATACACCATAGCCGAAAATTTTTAGGATTTCAAGGTCAATATAATTTAAAGAAAATCAAAGTAAAACAAGCACCCTAAGCTATTAATTTGTTTTCACTTTCGAGTGTCTACCTTGAGACCTACAACTCCTATTTACAATATTCACAAAAATTCTTCTCAGCCAATTAATCAATTCATCTATTCATCAAATTTTTTCTTTCACATAATAGGTACCTACCTACCTACTTAACGAATTTTTTAACAGCTGGTGAGAGCAAATAAAAAGTTATTATATATTTTTGAAGATTAGCGGGATTCTGCGATCTTTAACGGTAGCAAAATGATCTATAATATCCTCATAAAATTTTTTGTCTTTCGCCAAAAGTTTTACCAATTCCTTTTCAATAGACAACAAACTAATATTTTTCAAACGATCCTGGCTCATTGAATTTCGTAAATAAGTTTTAATTCTCTTAAGAGTGGAAAACGAGCGCTCTACGGAAGCCGATGTCACCGGGATAGAAACAATTAGACATAAGAGTTTATAAACTTGGGGTAATTCTTGATTCAAATCATTATCAAAAAGATATTTAATAGTCCTCACATGATTTTCATTGTGCCCCAAAATTTCATTGTCATTATAAACAACACACAGTTCACTTTTTATGGCCACCTTATCAAAAAAAGTGTATTTTTGACATAAATTTTCCAAAAGGTTATCTGGAAAATTAGCCGAAAATCTTCTTTCAAATCAGAGAACCTTATTTCTATTTGACCCCTAATAGTATCCAAAATTTCATAAAATATTTGCTTATAGTGAAGCTCCATATCTGCGTAACTGAATTTCTTTCGTTTTGGGCTAAATTGAGTCGTATCATCGGTAGTTTGAAATACAGAAAATAGTTTTTTAAAATAAACTTCTGCACGAAATTCTGAAATTTTTTCCAAAAGAAACTTGAGCCGATTTCGTGAGTAAATTACATCTGAAAACTTGTGCTGTAAGATTTGAAAAACTATTTCTGTTTGTTCAAAGATTAATTTAAAGATGTTTAAAAAATATATAAATTCCTTATCTTGTAAGTAAGATATTAATCCGCGTGCTGTATTTAAAGTTACTTTATCGGTGAAAAATTCCTCACTTTCAACTAGGTATAGAATTAAATCCTCAAATCCTAAGCGGCCCCAAACAGAGACATTTTCACTAGTAAAAAGTAAACACTGCCAACAAAATAATTTATTTTTTACCTGTGATCCGGTTAGGCAAGGATGTCTCTCATAATGTATTAAAACCGCGGTTTTGTTTTCTGTTACGCTGCACCAAATTGTTTAATTCAGGGGTAGGTTTTTTTTGTTTTTATCAAGACTTTATCCTCATAACTTAGGGCACTAAAGTTATGGGATAAAAAATATTCCACTAAGTCACCATTGAAATTTTTGAAATTAATTTCAGTAATCAAACTCATTTTAAAACAATACGCGTAACGCTAGTTGATTCCGGCGTCCATTATTCAGACAGTACGAATACGAATTACGATCATACTACGATTCAATCAACGACTTTACTCGATGTCAGGGAGATTCTATAGTTGTGATTGGTCGACATTGTATAAGGCTGGAGTTTATCGGTGTTGCCATGTACATGTGTTTTGGTTTTCTATTTCAATGAAGTATTCATTCGGAGTATTTGTTTTTAAGTGGTGTGAGTTTGCTTTTCTGTGGCAGGCATAATGAACGTTGAGAATATACCTTTCTAAGCTTTCCGCAGCGTTGCCACAAATCTTGAAATGAATGAAATGCAGTAAATGTAAATACCTTCTATCTTAATAAATAAATTATATTATATAATGTAGGTTGAAAGGAAGGTAGGTGCATAAAATGATATGATTTTGATTAATATGAATATGCTGAATGCTGACTATTCAATATAATATATATATTAGTGATACACGGAATATTATTGAGGAGGCTTAGCCTCCTTAGCCTCCTTTGACTAGCCGCCCCTGATTTATATATATATATTTCATTCAGTGATTGATATCAGGCTCATTATTATTTTCTGTGTTTATTCATTTCCTTTTAAAGCGATTTTATTCGTTTTTAAAGATAGTTTAATTCCAACCCAAAGAAAACCTTCCTCAGGTCGAGTACTTCTGGAAATATTGATAATTTTGTATATGTTGATTTTTTCTAAATATTTATGAAGACGTCATTGAGATGTTTTTGAATATACCACCTATTCAAAAAAATCTCAATGACGTCTCTATAAATATTTAGGGAAAATCAAAATAATACATAATTATCAATATATACGAGCGCATTTCCAGAAGTACTCGACCTAAAAAAAGAATCAGTTTCATTTTTCAGAATGAATTGATATAACATTCAATTCATAAAGTATTCAGTTATTGGATCAGCATTATTCAGTACTTTACTTATTTCGATAAAGTGAAAAACATCATGCATCTTTTTATTCGCGAAATTATTTTACTTAACGACTATTTATGTAGATAATCAAACTTTAAAATCAACCTCAGTACGGATGAATACGATTTGGTTCAAAACAAGGCTGAATTAAATCCACCCGCTTTTCTGGAATCATCCTTTAAGCCGCTCTTGTCGAATACATAAGTCCATAGAATCTAAATATTTTCATCTCGATAATAATCGCCATGATATTGAAATAGAGGAAAAATGAAAGGAAGTCCGCTCAGAACTTTAACAATGCACTAGCACGTAACAAGTGTTCTGATGAAGATCAAGTAATTTGATAGTCTTCACTTCAATAATTACTTAAGAGATATTAGTTTCAACGAGATTTCTTTATCAAAAAAATATGAATATAGCTTGAAGATTTTTGATAATGAAATTAAAAGCACGTCAGAACGAGTTGAAACGATTTGTGTCGAATAAACAATCCTTGGTTGAATCTTTCAATTGAAAAATCAATTTCTTCAATGAAATTTTGTAAGAAAGGATTGATTTTTTTTATTTATAATTGAATTAACTAAATTTGAAAGTGTTTTTATATATAAGTACCTACGTGTGTAGCTAGAAATAAGAGTTTTACCGAAAAAAGATGATTTGTATAAAAACGGAAAATTACCTGCCAGAAGCGAGTGAAGGTGGGAAGAGTCAGGGTATTGGAAAAATAACGCATACTGCGCCAACCCCATATAATGAGATGGCGGCAGGAACAAGAATATGAAAATAAATTGGTATCAAATTTCTCAATTTCAACGCCTCATATTTCATAAACTTGAATCCAATCTTGTAGTGGCTTCACTCGCGTTGATGTCCTTAAATAACTCTCATAGATCATTAAAAAATTAAAATAAATGAGGAAACAAACCTTACAGTAAAAATCATAATTTTTTTTATTTGAATAGCATTTCGTTGATTGAGCTCTCATTTATCAAGTTTATTATTTTCAAAAGAACATCCAAAACTCATGCTGTACGCGATAATTGAATATGTAGTGAGCTGACCGCTGGTATTTACTTATTAGAACGCCAGATGGCGTTGAATTCTATTCCAAGACGAGTGGATCATCGTAGGAAAATAATTTTGCATTTGGATCCATGACGTCATTATTTTAGCACTGTAATCACGAATCTAGCTAACCTCAATTCTGTATTTGGATTACAATTTAATTTTCATTTGTGTTTAACCTAACGAGATTTTGATAAACTGTTATTGGGGCTATTTTTGAACCGATTTAAAATGTTTAAGTGAAGTGCCTGTGAAAATAAAATTTACTCTACCGAAGAAGCATTAAATAAACATAACAGACAAGTGCACAATTTTATACATAGAAGTATTATATGAGTGCCAGTTTGATGATTGGAATGAAACATTTCCCTCGAAAAGAAAACTGCACGAACATCACAGCAAGATTCATAAAACTTTACTTACTCAAAGCAGTACATTTCAATGTAACGAATGCGGAAAACTTTATTCATCCAGAAACTATTTGGAAGTGCATGCAAACAAACATCGAAGTCCAAGTTTACATATTGAACAAAATGACAAATATGAGTGCTATACATGTGAGTCTATTTTTTATACCAGAAATGAAATATGTCATCATGTAAAACTACATGGTAGACATAAGAAACTTTTATGCCCATTCAGTTATTGTAAAGAATCTTATAACAGGTACATACATCTTCGCAGGCACATCTCAGGAAACATATGAATTCAGTACCAAGGAAGGTGAGCAGGTTTTTTCTTAACCTTCTCTTCTTCGCTTTTTCTGTGGAGGATTTTATTCCATTTGAAAGTTGACCAACTTTCTACTTTTTTTGTCTTTTTTATATATTTTAATTATTTTTTGTCTATTTTCGAAAAAAGTATTGAAATTTATTAATAATAACTTTTATTTTAAGTTTATAGTTGCCTTTTTGTTGATTAATAAATAGTTAAATAAACAAAAAGGTCTTTATTTTAAATTTGGCGAAATTTAATTCACCCAATCTGAAACCCATGGCCCCACGGCAAATCGGTGTTTTCGAAAATGCCGCCATAAACAACTCTGGCAAGTGACGTCATGGATCCAAATGCAAAATTATTTTCCTACGATGATCCACTCGTTTCCAAGTGCTCAAACCATAGAAATCTTAATATATAAAGTATATAATATATATCTATGGCCCAAGCTCTTCTTCGGACGATCATACAAACCAACACCAATTTTTTGCCCTTCAGAAACAATAATGTTTTTTAAATTTTTGTTGAATATGCATCCTTCACTATACTCTTGAAAATATGTGTACAAAATTTCATGGTGATAGATTAAGTAGTTTAAGGGTGAAAACGTAACAAACACTCTCACATTCGCATTTATAATATTAGTTAGGATAAGGATCAGTGCCGGATTAGCCACGTAGCAAGAGTAGCAAATGCTATGGGCCCCGCGAATTGGGGGGCCCGGCGCTCCAACGCCTGTCTGACAGTAAAAAAAAATAAGTTTAGATAAGCGTAAAATATCTTGCATGCCTTAAACGCGAAGCGCTTAGGCTATGCTTCACTTACACCTGAAAATCTAAAACTCGATTTCGTCACGTTAAATCGTAGGTATAAATTGTATAATACCTACCACGAGAAACGTTGGTGTCAAAATCTACAGCAATAATTTCAAGTTGTACCACATTTCTAAAAATTGAGCTCTGGCCGCACAAGTTATGTCTCTGTACTACTTGCACTGCACTACCACAAGTTTGTAGCACTGCAAAACTAACAGGGGAATTCCCTGATATTGTCATCTATCGAGCTAGTCGCAAAACCCGAACAAATAACAGGATTCTATTGAGGTATCAAACTATTATAATTTGATGTACATTTATATTTGGCATAACGTAAAAAACTGTGAAAAGTACTTTAGATGTTAGTCTAGCATCAGTTTACATTACACCATATTATTGTAACACCAACACTTGTGACCCCCTGGCGAATGAAAAAGAGTGGCCGAAATTTCTTGTCAGTTCTCATGGCTCAATCAGCTAGCTGACCGTATGCAAATTGGCTCAATAAGCTTTTTCGCAAGTATCATGGAAGTCATTTACTTACATGAATATAAATTTTAATTTGATTGTGCGTATGTACCTTTGATTGTACATAATGAATATTTAAAATAATATACGAACTATTTTATTACCAAAGTTAAAAGAAGCCAACCAGTTTGATTTGTAAAAGTAATAAAAAATATATAGGAAGTTTATTTCAAAAACTGGTATCATTACACGCACAGATATATCTACGTGTTCCTACATAGCCACTCCGAGTTGTCACGAACACACATATTCGGTTTTATTCTCTAATCTAAGTTTAAAACCATAAACTTGAGAACCTAAAGCGAATCAAGGGCCAACCTGGCCGAATTTGCTACAGCTCCCGCGCTGGCTTAATCCGGCACTGATTAGGATTGCTTAAAGGTGACAGAAAAAAGGAAATGAATAAAGAGAAAATAGGATTGAAACTTACCGTAAAAATGAAAATAAATAAGGAAAAAATAGGAATAACACTAAACCGTAAATTTTTTTGTTGATTGAGCTCTTTAAGTTTATAATTTTTAAAAGTTCATCGGTACAGCTGATATTATACTGTCTATACTCAATTGAACATTGAACTGATCTATTGAACGCCAGATGGCATTGCATACTGAAATTGCTGACTGCTTAAACTCTTCGTTGGACGATCATTAATTTATGCCAACATCGATTTTTGAGCCATTCAGAAAGTATTGTTTGGAAAATATCTGTACAATATTTCATGATGATCGGTTGAGTAGTGTATGTATATACATATATATATATATATATATATATATATATATATATATATATATATATATATATATATATATAAATAAATATATAAATATATGTATATATATATATATACATATATATATATATATATATATATATATATATATATATATATATATATATATATATATATATATATTATATTGAATAGTCAGCATTCAGCATATTCATATTAATCAAAATCATATTATTTTATGCACCTACCTTTCTTTCGACCTACATTATATAATATAATTTATTAAGATTAAGATAGAAGGTATTTACATTTACTGCATTTCATTCATTTCAAGATTTGTGGCAACGCTGCGGAGGCTTAGAAAGGTATATTCTCAACGTTCATTATGCCTGCCACAGAAAAGCAAAAAACGGTGCAAATACTCCGAATGAATGCTTCATTGCAATAGAAAAGCAAATCACATGTAAATGGCAACACCGATAGGAACCCAGCCTCATACAATGTCGCAATCACAAATAAAGAATTTCGCGTGACATCGAGTGAATTCGTTGGAAAGCATTAATTGAATGGTAGTGTGATCGTAGTTACTAATGGCAGCGTGTTTACTTATATTGCTCGCGTATTGTTTTAAAATGAGTTTGGTTACTGAAATTAATTTCAAAAATTTTTCAATGGTGACTTAGTGGAATATTTGTTATCCCATAACTGTAGTGCACTAAGTTATGAGGATAAAGTTTTGATAAAAACATTGCGACCTACCCCTGAATTAAACAATTTGGTGCAGCGTAACAGACAACAAAACCGCGGTTTTATTACAAGGCATTATGAGAGATATCCTTGCCTAACCGGATCACAGGTAAAAAATAAATTATTTTGTTGGCTGTGTTTACTTTTTACTAGTGAAAATGTCTCTATTTGGGGCCGCTTAGGATTTGAGGATTTAATTCTATCTATACCTAGTTGAAAGTGAGGAATTTTTCACCGATAAAGTAACTTTAAATACCGCACGCGGATTAATATCTTACTTACAAGATAAGGAATTTATATATTTTTTAAACATCTTTAGATTAATTTTTGAACAAACAGAAATAGTTTTTCAAATCTTACAGCACAAGTTTTCAGATGTGATTTACTCACGAAATCGGCTCAAGTTTCTTTTGGAGAAAATTTCAGAATTTCGTGCAGAAGTTTATTTCAAAAAACTATTTTCTGTATTTCAAACGACTGATGATACGACTCAATTTAGCCCAAAACGAAAGAAATTCAGTTATGCAGATATGGAGCTTCACTATAAGCAAATATTTTATGAAATTTTGGATACTATTAGGGGTCAAATAGAAATAAGGTTCTCTGATTTGAAAGAACTGCATTTCTTCGTCTTACTCAATAAAAATTTGTTCACCGGATATTCGGCTAATTTTCCAGATAACCTTTTGGAAAATTTATGTCAAAAATACACTTTTTTTGATAAGGTGGCCATAAAAAGTGAACTGTGTGTTGTTTATAATGACAATGAAATTTTGGGGCAAAATGAAAATCATGTGAGGACTATTAAATACCTTTTTGATAATAATTTGAATCAAGATTTACCCCAAGTTTATAAACTCTTATGTCTAATTGTTTCTATCCCGGTGACATCGGCTTCCGTAGAGCGCTCGTTTTCCACTCTTAAGAGAATTAAAACTTATTTACGAAATTCAATGAGCCAGGATCGTTTGAAAAATATTAGTTTGTTGTCTATTGAAAAGGAATTGGTAAAACTTTTGGCGAAAGACAAAAAATTTTATGAGGATATTATAGATCATTTTGCTAACGTTAAAGATCGCAGAATCCCGCTAATCTTCAAAAATATATAACTTTTTATTTGCTCTCACCAGCTAGTGACAAATGCGTTAAGTAGGTAGGTAGGTACCTATTTTGTGAAAGAAAAAAAAATTTGATGAATAGATGAATTGATTAATTGGCTGAGAAGAGTTTTTGTGAATATTGTAAATAGCAGTTGTAGGTCTCAAGGTAGACACTCGAAAGTGAAAACAAATTAATAGCTTAGGGTGCTTGTTTTACTTTGATTTTCTTTAAATTATAAGGCGGTTGACCTTGAAATCCTAAAAATTTTCGCCTATTGGGTATTTTTTAACACCTCTTGTAGCCTCCTCAAACCAAAACCTCACGAGCCGCCACATTTATATATATATATATATATATATATATATATATATATATATATATATATATATATATGAAAAACTTATAGGATATATACTGAATATCGCGTAAGATTATCTATTATCGTATATTATATATCAGATCGTGGCCTCAATCTGCCTATATAATCGATATCGGAATATAATAAACGATCATATCCTGCCTACTATATATATATATATATAATATATATTATATATATATATATATATATATATATATATTTATATATAATATATATATATATATATATATATATATATATATATATATATATAATATATATATATATATATATATATATATATATATATGCATATATATATATATTAAAAATTAAATAATAAGAAAACAACTTGTCTAAAAAAAACAAAATGAAAATAACTTTTTATTCGACTAGTTTCGCCTGTTACAGCATCATCAAGACTTATATATCAGTCTTGATAATGCTGTAACAGGCGACTTTTTTGTTGTTTTTAGACAAGTTGTTTTCTTATTATTCAATTTTTAATATAAATATGAACTACCACAGACTTGATTCATCGTCCATCGAATTTATTTATATATATATATATATATATATATATATATATATATATATATATATATATATATATATATTTATATATATATATATATATATATATATATATATATATATATATATATATATATATATATATATATATATATATATATATACATATAATATATATATATATATTATATGCATATATATATATATATATATATATATATATATATATATATATATATAGGTATATCTATATACACCTTGCGCCCCAAAATGGAGGCACCAACCTAGTTAAATGTGAAATTTAATAGACAATTCCTGGCTGATTTAATTCTCCATTCAGGTTTTATCTATCTTCATTCGTTTTCGAGATAAAAACGAAAAACACAAAAATTTTAAATACTTAGCAATGTTTGTGCTTTCATTTTGAGGTACATGGTATATGCGTTATACAGCATTTTGTGGTCATAAACTTAACCCTCTCATAACCCCTTACCTGAAAATAACACTGCAGCTGGGACCGCATCCCTATTCAAATTCAGATTTATTTTTATCTCACTTTCTTTTTGTGGCTGACAAAATTTCACGACAAGTGCCAATGGAAGCATAACAGATTTTGTCAAATTTCTAGGAATACCAGTTCCAGAAATAAAGGTAGCGACAATTTCACATTTTAAGCTTGGCACATCAAGCTCTTCGTTAAGGAAAATGTCGCAACGACATTGGGTTTTTTCGTTCAGGTTGTAATAGAAGAAGTTATCAGGTATACATTTCATTGGTTTTTGTACAAGAATGGTTATTTGAAGTTCTTCCAAATGATCTCGAGGTACGATATCGATTATCAAATTGCACATTTGATTATTGAGAGCCATGCTCAAATTGTGCTCATGGGTGCACGTTTGCAGTTCTGGATCTACTTTCACATTGAAAAAGAACTGTTTATCAAATGATACACTGCTTAGTTTTGTTTCTAGAAAAAAAGAACATGGTGCTCCATAGTTGAACATCGAAATGTTTAGTTTCTCGCCAAAAAGCCTAATATACATACCATCATTGTGTAAGTCCTTTGTCAGCTTACTAAGCATTGTTAATTCTTTTTCAGCTTCTTCGAAATTCAGTTCTTGATACGATAATGGTGGAGCCACAAAAAGGCTTGGTTCAGTTCCTAGGTAACAACATTCAAGTCTTCCGTCATCCGAAAGCATAACAATGCACCCTTTCAGATTCCATAAGTTAGCTCTTTTGACATTGATAGGCAGAAAATGTAATTTTGCCGACCATTTCAGAGTAGTATTCTGGTATATGAGAGCTGTACTAGTTTCGGAAATAACTATACTCATCACATCAGAATCTGAAGAGAAAATGAAAAAGAGAAACAAAAGAAATTATATATTTATATATAATATATATTTATATATATATAATATTATAAATATATATATATATATATATATATATATATATATATATATATATATATATATATAACTTTTTGATAATTATTAGCAATAACAGGCTTGGTGAATCTCAAAAAACTCGATTTTATTAAAAAGTTGACGTTTCGCCACGACATTGAGATTCACCAAGCCTGTTATTGCTAATAATTATCAAAAAGTTAAAAATAAATCACAGGCAACAACAATTCCAATAAATATATATATATATATATATATATATATATATATATACATATACTTCATAAATATAGAAAAGTGCCTCTGCCATGTATTGATTCTCACTATAGTCGCGTCAATAAAGCTTTTCGGTAGAAAGTCCTCTGAAACAGCTCCGATTTTGATAAAAAATAAATTTATTTCTGTTCTTTAATATTATTTGAAATCAGAAATATTGTAGGGGGGAAATAATTATTTTATTGTTTAAACAATATGCGGTTTTCTTTGAAATCAATTGTTGGACTAAGGAAAACGACGAAATAAACGCTATACGATATTTTTATTTTTAACTCAAAGGACCTACAGTTTTACGCCGGTTCCGAACGGTCAATGGGCTTGAAACTAAGTCATTACCCAACAGATCAAATTTTTAGAACCACTTCATTTCATACATACAAAACACCCAAGAGCAAGGTGGGACTTGAACCCACGATCCTCGGTTTACACGCGATACAACTTACCGCTGGGCTACCGAGGCCTCTCGCCGATATATTTGAACAGTGTGAAACGGATGTTAATGATGTTACAGAATTTTTTTTTACATTATTGGTATGGTACTTCACAGATTGAAATGGAAAAAGATACAAAGTTTATTGATATTTTTCAACAGTATATCAGATTCTTACGTAGTAAAAATGGTACCAACGTTAAAGTTGTGTTTGATGGATACAATAATAATGGAACCAAAGCGCCTGAGAGAAATCGTAGATATAAAAGTAATACTTCAATCGATTATTTTTTTAAGAAGACATGCCTCTTATTACAACTAAAGTTAAGCAGTAAGTGATGCAGATCGTTTAATTGTACAAACAGCTCTTGATAGTGGACATTGATGTGTTAGTGATTTTGATGTGTTAGTGATATTGATGGCTTTAGCACCTGATCATAAAGAAATATTTTTTTTTGAAACCAGTCAAAAATTATGTCTTATAAGGAATTTACTCTACAGAAACCATGTTAATGAAATATCCAAATATTACTAAAAATCATCTCTTTTCCATTCATGCATTCACTGGATGTGATACTGTAATGTATCCGGATTTGAATATTATAATTCAAACAAGGATTGAAATTTATATTTTAATGATCACTGTTTCGATACAATATTTAGAATGAGAATCTAGTTACTAGGCACATATCTGCATACATCTTCTTATCTGATATAACATATGTTTTTAAATATAACTACTTGACAGGTATATCACAGTCTTCCCCCTTAATTCTAAGAATACATTTTCTGACAATTAAAATTTACAAAAGAATTATATGAAATGCTTTGCATAAAGCTAATTATAAGCTAAAATATAATTTATAAAACTAACTTTCAAAATTCAAATCTCATCAATTAGTCTTTTAGTTGTTTTTCTTTCACGTTTAGGATACCTTTGATTGGCAACATTAACAGGGCTCGAATTCCCATTGAGATTTATATTAATGTCGTTGTTTAAATCATTTTCCGGAATAATACTAGGTGTACCAAAATCTTTACTCACAATATTATCTGAACTTTCAATTTCATTATTTAAGACCGGTAATTTTGGTGAATTGTAAACTTTATTAATTTGATTGATATGTCTTTTCCATATTATGTTGCGTAATGATGGAATTTCGATTAAATATACAACCCTACTTATTCGTTTCTTTACAATTCCTTCTATCCATGTAGTGTTATTTCTATTTCTATAATCTTTGACGACTACTTTTTCACCTAAAAACAATTATTTTCTATAACTTCCTCCATAATACTTTTTTTGATTATATTGATTTCGTAAAACATTATCATGGATGTCATTTAATAAAGGTTTCATCAAATCAAATTTAGTATTAACATCTCTTCTGTATCTTTTAGATTAATTGTAACAACATCTTTATTGAATTTGCCTAAACCTGAACTAAAAAGATTTTTGAATTTTTCATGAAGTTTTTGTTCATAGTTGATGATTTGATTGATAGGAAATATTTTCACATTGAAAATATTCATAAAATCTCGACCTAAAAGTGGAGGTCCACCATTTTCAATAACAAACATATTTAATAATTCAGTACGGTTATTAAAAGTAATTTCTAAGGTACAATTACCTAAGATTTCAATTTTATTACCATTATATGAATGTAAACACTTATTAGAACTTGCAAGTACATGGTGACTGAAATATTTATTGAAAAATTGTTCAGATATTACTGAAACACCAGCACCACTATCTACTTGAAATTTGAAAATTTTGTTGTCAATCACTATATCTAGGTGGAATGGTGGATCTATATTGTTATCATTGTAAAATAATGTATACATTCTTTCAGATTGAACATCTACGTAATTATGTTGCTTTTTACCTCCATTCTGCACACGACCACTTTTGTTATGATTGAATGCGCACATAGGTGCCATATGTCCCTTTACTTTACATCTAGTACATGTGGCTTCTCGAAAATAACACTCACGTTCTTCATGATTTGTTCTCCCACAAATTCGACATTTAGTAACCTTGGTAGATCCTTGATTATCTAGCCGATTCCCTTGTGATTGAAAATTTCTTGAAGACGTATTCAAAAACCGTGACGTAGGCTGATGACGTACCTGTGTAGAATATAAAAGTGGCTCCGTCTTGACTGACCTTTTCATCTGAAGATGTATTATTCTTAGCGGCCATTTTGGTGCATGCAATTTTAACAGCATTTCCAAAGGAACATAACTTTTTTTCCTCGAAAAGTCGATCTTGAACCGCCCCTTTTTGAAAACCGATTATAAATTTGCCTCGAAGAACCATATCCAAAACGTTGGCCTCAAATTCACAATTTGAAGCCAGACTTCGGACTTTTGCTTCCCATTCAACGGCACTTTCATGAGTAGACATTGTAGTCATATAAAATTTATATCTGTTTGCAAAAAATGAATGTGCATCTTTGAAATGGATATTGAAAATTTCTGTTAATTCCTCATAGTTCTTATCTTCTGGTTTAAACGGCATGCAAAGATTATACATAAGTTTATATGATTCTTCGCTCAAAGCGTTTAATAAAATTGCTCTTTTCTTCTCCACTTCTTCGATATCATTTGCACAGAAATAATTTTCTAATCGACGGATGAAAATGATCCAATCGTTATCCACGAAATTGAACTCACGCACTTGTCCTTGTTGGCTGACCATTTCTTCTCGTACTTTCCGTGGCACAATAATATAATTTGACACTATTCAACGTTTATTGGGTTCGTACGAATAATTATTCGTAATCCTCGTCGCCAATTGTAATGTATCCGGATTTGAATATTATAATTCAAACAAGGATTGAAATTTATATTTTAATGATCACTGTTTCGATACAATATTTAGAATGAGAATCTAGTTATTAGGCACATATCTGCATACATCTTCTTATCTGATATAACATATGTTTTTAAATATAACTACTTGACAGCCCACTGAACAAGAAACATCATAAGTCTATTTTGTGATGTTCTTTTTAAAGACTTTTCGTGATGTTTATTTAAAACGTTAAAAAGATATCTCCTAAATGTTTAAATTTTATAACCAACTTCATTAACATCCATGTTATGTAATTAAAACATATTTTAGATGTACACAATACTACTTGAATTCGCAGTGATATAAACATCCTATGAACTTCTTTTCAGCAACTTCTTTGAGGAAACATCCATACGATGTTAATTTGTATAGGTCTCACTAATGATACATACAGAACATTACTGCAATGTTACAAATTAACATGTTTCTGAGATGATCACATTTTGTAGTTACTTTTACAACCTTCGAACTACTCTTTAGTAACTTCCTGCGACTGGGTGAGCTGTTTGAATGATGTTTTCATAAAATTATAAAAAAGAAGAAAACAGAAGACGAAAAAAACAATGACAAGCATGATATATGGCGGATCGTGGCGTGCAAGTAGGTTATAAGTGGTGGCAGCGTAGTTTTCAGTTTCGCGGTTTTATTTCAGTAAAAGCATTTTCTTGTTATAATGGACGAACAACAGTTATCGGTAAGTACTTATTCCAAAATCATAATTACATATTAAAACCTAAATATACTCATTTTAATACTTTAATCGGCTATTCAAAATTGAAATTCCGGGTGGAGGGATATACCGTTGATATACCGTAACGTTTCGTAAAGTTTTGATAGTTTGAAATTTTTATAGTTTTCATATTAAAAAATTATTCTAATAAATATTCTATAAACCAGCTATAAGGTATCAGTAATCTTTATCAATTCAGTTTTAAATCGTGTTAGGTTATAGCAACTACAGCTTGATATATATATATATATATATATATATATATATATATATATATATATATATATATATATATATATATATATATATATATATACAGTTGCACACAAATTCAATTTTTGTTAAGATGTGTCATATATCACTTTCCACACTTGTTATGTAATATGCTTATACTATTATATTTTTTTAGGTTGGATTTCCGGACAGGATATTTGTTTTTAGGTTGGATTTCTTTTTGTGGACAATATATTTATTTTAAGGCTGGATTTGTTTTATTTTTATTTTCAGTGTTCTATTTATTAATAGTTAATATACTATTTAAATCTTCTATTGGTTTTTAATTTTAAATGTACGGGGTGAACAACTAAGAACGGCTGTAGGCCACATCTCAGAAAAGAATATTGGTACAAATAAAAAACATTACCTTTTGGAAAGAACAATCGCTAGAAAAATATTTATGAGTTTCTAAAATATCCACTAGGGGTGGAATGAGCACTCAAAATCATAATACTGTGATTATCTCCAAAAAAGACATATACCAAAAGGTGACCTAAAAATGCAACTTTTGAAATCTTTATGATTATATATTTAGGATACCTTTAGTTTTTCTTTCTTGGTGATAATCACCTTATTATATGTTTTTGAGTGTTCTTTCCATTCCCTAGCGGATATTTTAGTAACACAAAAATATTTTTCAGGTTCATTTTCCTTGAGGTATTTTTTTTAAGTTGAATCATGATTCTTTTTTGAGATATGGCCGGCAGCCGGCGTTTTTAGTTGTTCACCGTGTATTTGCTGAAACATCTATAGGATGTAATCTAGAATGTTTGAGGTATATTATTTAGAGGTTTAAGTAATATCCATACAACATCTAAAAGAATATACTGTATCGTTTTTGAAATGTTGCATTCAGTTCATTGGTAAGATGTTGTTTCATAGACATTGCATCAACATGTACTAGATGTTAAAAGGCATTTCTGAATGTAACAGAAATGTTGCTTTTAGTTCATTATAAAGACTTCCTTTGAGGAAGTTCTAGTAACATCACAGTAATGTAAAAAGGCAGCGCTTTAACATCGCTGAGAAGTTCAGTTGTAACATCACAAAAGTTAACAGCCCTAAGCTGGGCATGAGCGGTTGTGAAGATGTGCATGTGATGAAAACAAGAGGAAAAAAGTGAAGAACATTAGCACAATGTGATGTTAAATTAACTTGACTGTAACAATAATGTGCATAGTGGGAGGGATATCACAGATACAACAACTGCTTTTTATAATATAGGAAAAATAGTTTTATCAGTTTTCAATAGTGATCAGAAATTACATGCAGCAGCGGAAACTTTCATGGTTCAAGAACAACGTGAAGAAATACTTTTTGATGGAGGTATTGATTGTATTCTCATCATGTATGGTGCTGAAACTGCCAAAAGCTTGAATGAACTGCGATGCAAGCGTTTTATAACATAAGCTTCAAAAGACAAGAACGTATAGGTACTCAGCTTGTTACCTCCATCAGAGGATGCAGCAAAAAAACATATTAAAAGAGTTTACCTTCAAGTTCAACAATGGAAATATAATGCTTCAAAACCTCCCGAAGATTAGGGTTGGCAAATAGATCATTACTCAAAACCAATTACAATGACACAACCCGCAGCACCGAAAAACGTTTTAAAATTTATATTTTGCTCTTGCAAAACGGATTGCGGTTCAGCGTGTGACTGCAGAAAAAGTGGTTTGCATTGCTCACCCGCCTGCATTGTATGAAGTGGAAGTTACTGCGATAATCACCCACCAAATTGATAGTAAAACTTAAAAATGTTATTTTTTTTAAATAAAAACAGAAATTGATAAAATTACTTCTGTAGTGTTATTTTTTTAGAGTCAATGAAAAAAATTAAGCTGAATTATTCTTTCATTTAATGATATATTTAATAAATTATTCTATTACTCAATCGTAAATAATGAATTATTCTATTATTTAATAGTGAATAATAAATAATAGAAAAATAATGAAGCTGAAAACTCATTTTCTAAAATAAATTACATGCATATTGTTTGAACAATAAAAATAATTATTTCCCCCCTCTTAAAGATTTCTGATTTTCAATAATATAAAAAAAAAGAAATTTTAAAAAAATTATCAAAATCGGAGCAGTTTCTGAGGACTTTCGAAGTTTACCTGTTTTACGGCTTCAATGACGCGACTACTATGCCATGTGAAATATCAACAACCTTACCTAAAATGTAAGAAGTAAAACAAAGCGGGGAATACTCCAGGCGTTTCATAAATTTCAACCTGCCAGCTGAGTTGAGGCAATAAAGATTTTTCTCTCCTAGAATTAATATAATAAACTCTCTATCCGGCAGCTCCAGAACATTGAGCTCTAAAGCAGCCTCGTTCAATTGAAAATCCCAATCCGATAAAATAGATTTCTCTCCAGAAAAATCTTCATCTCCAGTTCTGTGACCTGCGTCATACAATTGTTTATATCTATAAGTAAAAATTGAAAAACCTTTAAAATAAGTACCTAAAAGTCAAAATTTTGTAAGGTAATCGCAATTTAAATAAAATGGCTTCCAATTTTTCATCGGAATAACGCAATCAATTTCTGTAGATCAAGAAGTCTTTTAGAATTTCCATCGATTTAGAAAAATTTTAGTTTCGTAAAGTATACCTTATACCTTATATGCATCACATAATTCATATGTATTTTTTTATAGAGAAGTTCTATATAGAGCTTAGTAATCTAAAAACCACAAAGAAGTAACATTGTTACAATTTTTTATGAAAATAATATGCTATATAACAATTATTACATATTACGTAAGTAACGAATGGTTACATATGAATTATATAAATGTGTCCTCAGAATTATTTTCATAATTGATCAACATAGAAATTCAGAAGCATAAGGAACATGGTTACATTTTTTTTTCCAAACAAGATGATGCAAAACTTTAGACCTGAAGGATTCACATGTCGATACCGATATTTATACTATGTATATTTGATTGTATCACATATAATATCTTTCATTAGTGTTTCTATATTATACATAACGCAAAATGAATATGTTTCAGAACAAAGCATTAATGAAAAACTAGCAAGCATTGCTATTTACAACTAACCAGATATCTATATGTAAATATGATACAACGTACAAATTAAAGATTTATTTGCACTCATCTACACGCGTTTAATATTACCTTCACACATCAATTATATGACATTGTAAACTAGGTTCATCTGTTTCATAAGTTTTACACAATGTATAACCAGTATAACATGATATGAACAGAGCAAAAGGAAGACAAAAAGATAGACCTTCCTTCCTATATCATTTCCTCGAAAAGTTTCCACAAATAACAATAAACGTCAATTAATTCATTTTATATTGGTCGAACTAGTAGAAATATTGGTACCAGATTGGATAAACATAAAAAATAAATCATCCAAACTAAGAAAGTTACTAGAATTTTGGAATTTTGCATAAAGAAAAAGCATTTTAAACATTTAAACAATCCAGAGATATTTCATTTATAAAGCAATGGAACAGGCATGGACTTTTCGGAAATTATAGAAATCACGTCATCCAGCTCCAGGAACTTACCTATTAATAATGACCAAATATACCATATTTCCACGTATAAAAGCAGTAATAAAAATAGAATTGGTGCATTTTTATAGAATTAAGAAAACTCTAGATAATGATACAAGAGACAGAAACATATATGTCGAGTAAATATAACACTTTTAGTAGCAACAAGCCTAGTGTTTCACTTCGTAATTTGTAGGTACCATATTTCTAAAGATTTCATAAACTGTACAAAAAAGTCAACTTACTTGAAACATTGCACAAACCAATTAGATCCAGAAGTTATGAAACTATCAGTCTTTCTAACATAAACCAGAGGTCCAGGCAGAAGAAATATATTCATGAAACAACTGAATCCATAAGACTCTTGTTCAAAAATGGTAAGTAATCCATCTAACGACTGAACACAAATGAAATCTCGATTCAGAGTTCCCCCAAAATGGCCTATGGTAAAATTCGCTGATGATCTTTTCAAGGCATGAACATACATCAATTTAAGTATATATTGAATACCTACAAATTCACTAATTTAAAGAATGAACAAAGTCTCATAAACAATCTACCATGATCAGTGGCTCCTTCTTTCATGGCCATAGAATAAACAGCAACTTGCTTTGGATGTAAAATTGCAAGATGATTCAATAATGATCCACTGCAAAAGAATATTTTTTAATTAACTAAAATAATATTTTTAATATAGAATTTTAACTAAAATTACGATGGAGCATGTATCACAAATGTATATAACATACTTATATATATATATATATATATTTATACATAAATATATATATATAGATATATATAATATATATATATATATATATATATATATATTATATATATATATATATATATATATATATATATATATACAGTGTGGAACAGCCAAATGGAATAAATTCGATAACGAATAAATCAGAGCGTGTTGGGAAAAACGCTTGGACACGTCGATTTGTATTTTTAGATGCGCATTTTTTTCAAAAAAAAATAATTATATAGGGTGTGTCATGTGAATGTGGCCGATATCAACTTTCTTATTTTAAATATAACTCCCTGTATATTATTAGTTTTTTGACTTCTTCAGAAAATTCTAGACATAATTCATGTACTATGCCCCATACCTATCTTCAACTGTTTCGGAAATATTAAGTGTTTTCAGATGTATTACAAACGTTAGAAGACATTTCTATACCAGATAAGCATGTTGCCAAGACGTTCGCAGCGAACATTTTGAACATCTCTTACATTGAAATTAATGTTTTTTTGTGTTTTTTACATTATTTATGAAATAAAATAATTTTCTTTTTTTATTGTTAATTTTTGTAATACATCTGAAAACACTTAATATTTCCGAAACAGTTGAAGATAGGTATGGGACATTGTACATCAATTATGTCTAGAATTTTCTGGAGAATCCAAAAAACTAATAATATACAGGGGGTTGTGTTTAAAATAAGAAAGTTGGTATCGGCCACTGTCACATGACACACACTATATAATTTTTTTTTTTGAAAAAAATGCGCATCTAAAAATAAAAATCGATGTTTCCAAGCGTTTTTTCCAACACGCTCTCATTTATTCGTTATCGAATTTATTCCATTTGGCTGTTCCACACTGTATATATATATATATATATATATATATATATATATATATATATATATATATATATATATATGAAGTATCAGGACATTTAATGGAAATATCGAAATTAATCAAACCGCCAGTTTTTTTTTAACTCAAGGGACCTACAGTTTGCTGCCGGTTCATCTAAGTATTCTAAGTCATCACCCAAACGATCAAATTTTAGAACCATTACATAATTATCGGAGTCATGACATTCCTCTTTTCCCATAAACGGTGAACGTTAGAAACATCAAGCTCATGAACCACAAACGATATAACGTGAGATGGTTCTGAATATTAAGCCGCATCATTACTTCCCATCCTTCAGGAGCATCAACGCTGCAGATCCTTCGTTAGCACGCTTCGTTAGTACCAGATCATTCCTAAGACGAAATATCGTGGCATGTAAGCACACCGCCATCTGCCGGTCTTATCGTATACATACCTTTGAGTCGAATATAAGTAAAAGTTGTAAATTCTTGTCCGAAATAACTCGTTTGAATAAGAATATATCAATTAAGGATGTGTATTCGAAAAATCGAAATTAATTAGACTGATCTCCTAGTGAAGCTGGCTACATGAGTTTCAATGTCACGACATTCCTCTCTCATTTATGAAGTGGTGAATGTTAGAAACAAGATGATCATAATTAACGACATAAACAATAAACGGCTATTTCGGCCATCCTCATAAGTATTATCTATCTATTGATGTATCTAACATTCATCGCTTTAAGGATGAGTGAGAATGTCGTGGCGTCGGGACCCATATAGCTAGGCCACTAGAGGAGTTGTCTGTTCCATAATTCGAATAAA
>JARQZK010001477.1:627500-682500 GCA_030704885.1 Cynegetis impunctata | reverse complement strand
CCGTATCTTAAATTATTAATATATTAAAAAAATAACTAAAATCTAAAATAGCTTGAAATTTACATATAATACACTAAATAAAAATAAAAAACTTCCGACAAAATACACACAAGATAAAAAACAAAATGAAATATGCAAAAAATGACAATGAAAAATTGCTATTGAAGATATAATGAATAATGACTAAATAAATTAAAAAAAAAAAAAAATATATATATATATATATATATATATATATATATATATATATATAGATATATATATAATGTATATATATATATATATATATATATATATGTATATATATATATTATATATATATATATATATATATATATATATATATATATATATATATATATATATATATATATATATATATATATATATATATATATATATATATATAGATATATATGTTGTAATATTAAATATATATATATATATATATATATATGTATATATATATATATATATATATATATACATATATATACCTATATATAGTTAAACTATAAATACACCTTGCTAATAACATTTATTCAAAAGAATGTAGTTATCACATAAAAAATATTTCAAAACTCTTTTATGAATGCCAATGTGTTTCTTTGAAAATAACTACTCAGAAACCATTTTTCGAGATTATTTACTTAGTTCTTGCTAAATCAATAGTTGAAGATGTTGCTATAATCGGAGTAAATGCCAGTAATACAAACCAGCTAAATAAAAAAGGTATATATTTATAAATGTAAAAGAACTTCATTATATTATTGGAATATATTATTTTAGCATTGGAATTAATGATACATACATCCATATATACCTCCCATCTTCCATGGTAATCATTCCTGACATCTTTTTAACAAACATAGCTATAAAAAATATGTAATGTGATTAACTAACTATATGAATTATTATGTGTCTATAGAATATATGTAATATTTACTAAACATGCAATTATATTCACAAAAAAATAATCACAAACTTACCATTTATTTCACAAGCTTGAACTTTCATGGAACCCTTACATCCTTGGGAGACCTCTTCCTGTGATTTATAATAACTCAAATTTCCATCTTTCAGTACAAACCACCTCGTTTGCCAACCTATTTAAAGTATAATTATCAGAAATAAAAAGCCTTTTTCAGATAAATTTTCAGTAATGATTTAAATATCCTACCATTCCAATAATTCGTCCATTTCCACAATGTACCTTCCATGATTCTCAAATCATTTTAATATTTTGCTATTAGAATATTTATACTCTTTAAACAAACTAGAATAACATTAGGTGTATAAAAAGATATTCTTTCAAGAACAATGTACGATATTTACTAGCTAAGCTATGAATATTACACATGAAATGAGCAAAACTAAATGGGCTTTATTTAATTTTTGACACATAGGTAAATACTGTATTTGAACTACAGATGATATTTTCAATGAGAGCGGGAACTAATTATTATTGTCTTTAATTTTTTTATCACAGACAATTTGTATATATGATTTCATATCGGAGGTTCCATCTGATATAAAATGGTTACAGGAATTTACAAAAAAGTCTGGCGGTCGATAAAAAATGTATTGAACATGGCAGTTATATATCATATACGAATAGTATGCGTTTAGAAATAGGCCTTTTCATCACAGAATTTTTTTGTGCGCATGCGTCAGTTTCCGCCATCTTTTTCGTACTGTTTTTAGTAAACAAGCATGTTAAAATACCTATGCTCAGACAATTTAAATCAACAACTATTAAATACATGAAATAAATTACAGTAAAGTAACAGAAAAATAGAATAAGAAGTGTGTTAATTACAAAATAAATTTTTCAAGTCACCTATAGTGATGTTATCTGTACGAAAAGAAACAACAAAACGATGTTATTATGAAGTATGTGAGAGTGATACACGGTATAAGGCATTCAAAGCCAATACTTATTATTTCATAAATTTTCCAAAACCTTGTCTACAATATCAAAAAAAATTATCAAATCATCAGGCAAAATACATATCAAAACATGTTTAAAATGTGATATATGGGTGAAAAAATGGGGTCGAAGTGACTGAGGTTTTCGAACGATTGATGTTGTTACTAAAGATACTTATATCTGTTCACTTCATTTTCATGGAAAAAGTGGTCCAACTGAAGAAAATCCCAATTTTCTGAGCTATCAAGAATTTCAACAAATTGATTGATCAATTAAGGTATTGTTATTCAATGAGTAAGATGTTTATAGTTATAACATCTATCTCGTTTGTAGCTCCTGAAAGCAAGAACCAGTTTTTGAACAAATAGAAAAGAGTTGATATGGAAGAAACAAATGGATCTCTACCCACAATCAATGCAATAGTTAATTTTGGTATCATTGAGATTGCGTATGGGATATTTGATTGAAGATTTATCTTACAATACTCCGAATGGCTGAGTTAGTTTTGTATCTGTTGCTTATGAAGGATCAATATCGGATCCTGAAATATTTAAACTTGCAGACTTTTTGCAACCTGGGGTAGTACTTGACTTCTTCAAACGGTTTTATCATTGAATATGCATACCATGTCACAAATTATATTTGTTTATACATGTGGTTATCAAAATCCTGTAGTCTTTGACTGATAAATTAAAGAATGTTATAATTGTGTAAATTGAAAAACAAAACAACAAGTTAATAGACATCAAACATTTTCTGTACCATAAGTTCCATTGAACTTATAAATATTTGTATATATAAATGAATGACAATAAAGTCATTTATTAACTCTATTAATGCACTTATACATATATCAACTTTGATAATTTTTTTTGTTATTGTATTGAAAATAAAAGCTTACTATTATCATCTTTTATTTTTTTGTTCTAGAAATTTTAATAGTTTTTTGAAGCATTTAATGCATAATTTGCTGGTACAGGGTAAGCTATCTTTTTCATTGGCATCCAAATATTTAAGCTTAGATGTGCTATAATTTACATTTGAGTGTTGATTATTGTTCACATTTTCAATATCACTTTCACCATCATCATCTTGATTCATACACGATGTTACTAAATAATGATGAATACATGCATAATTAAAGTTTTTTGGCACATCATTTGAAGGAAATGGTTGCCAAACTTGCGGATAAATGATAATTAATGGCTTGAGATGTTATGGTTCACATTTCTTTTCTTCAAAACCTCCAGCCATTTTCCTCTGTCAACAGCAGGGTCAACAGGTACTTCATTTCGTATAGAATTCTTAACCCTGACAAAATTAATTTGTTAGTATAATATTTGAATTAATATAATATTGTTCTCGTTCCTAACCTTTCAACCAGTTCACTTTTTTGCCTTTTTGAGAACGTCCGTGGCACTTAAGCCACCTTTTTAATTGATCACAATGATATGCTTCAACCGAATTGTGAAAAAGTACAGAACCATCAATAATTCATTCCAATCGATAGATTTTCAGAGATAATATAGCTAGCCCAGCCATTATGGTACATAACAGTACGAAACTTTTAAATTCCCGCTCTTTCAACATGGCGGCTGCGCATGCGCTTGTCATATGATGAAAAGGTCTATTGGAAAAAGTGTTTTTTCACTGAAGGGAGCAAAAGTCAGTTTTTAATGGTCTCAAAATAGTGACAGAAGTAACCGATTGTCAACCTAAGGAAGCACTGCGTCACAATACAGAACACAGTGTACGGGTGCTTGTTGGACAGCCTTTATGATATTTATATAAAACACCAAAGAGCGCAGCCATCGTTTATTTCTAACCGCGATGGACTGTTTGGGTTTGTTATGTACACAGTCATTAGCCGTTAAATAATGAAAACTGTAATTGAAATATTAATATGATATAATACAATGATAATATTCTTAATGCATTAAATCGACTATAAATGTTGGTACCACTGAAATACTACACGCTCCAACGCCTCCAACTCAACTTTTTCATGTGTTCGGATGTGTGTCACTGTGTCGTAGTCGGAAGGAATATTAGTTAGAATTTTCGTTTCAAGGGGTCTACCATTATACTAAAGAAAACAAACTTTCAATAATTCATTTATCAACGTTAATTGTAAAAGTAATTTGGTTACACTTATTAAAATGAATACTAGAAGGAATATCACCATTGATAAAGTTTAGACTTCTCTTGGTAGTACTAAGTGCACTTATTAGAACATTAGCAATGATAGCCCAGTCGAATTAGATTTTCAGTTCGGAAAAAATCCCATCAAGCTGAAATTTGGCATACACCTTTATAACGTCGTCATAAACAATGTGTAAAAAGTCGACCACGAAATCACGTGCGCGTCAAAGGTTATTCGAGGTCAAAGGTCATGAAAAGAGCCCTTTTTTAATATCTCGCTTGTTGCTGGTCGTACGATAAAATGTTTTATACAAAAGTTGTAGAGAAGGTAATTCTCTACAAAAAAGGATATTTTCACGTAAGAGTTATAGTCTTTGAGCTATGAAGCCTACAAAGTACATACTTTTAAAGAAATTTGTTTTTTTCACTAAAAACAAACAGCCTTTGCGTTATTATCTCATTTTGAGCTTGTCGTACAAAAAAAAGTTTCAAATAAAAATTGTAGAGGAGAATTTTGTCTACAAGATGGTTTTTTTAATATTTATAATATGTAATTTCACTTGCAGTATTCACCATTCAGAAAATTACGATTACATAACGATAATAAAAATGCATTCGTTTCCACACCACCATTGAGGTAGAAGCTGGGCGCGTTTTTTTAAAATGGTTTCCCCTATAGGCCTAGTTCATTTACATCGTTAAAAAGTGATTAAATATAATATTTTAATTACTAACAAATAACTCAACTCTCGGTTTACTCATCATATGATGGCATGTCTTGCATTAGAATGTCTTGTTCTTCGTTATTTTGGTGTTCGTCAGCGTCGATTTTTGCACGCTGTCACTGGATGTGATACAACGTCTACATTTTTCAATAAAGGAAAAGTAAATGTTTTAAAACTATTTGAAAACCGTCCAGATTTTACCAAAATAGCAGAAATATTTAAAACAAAAAACTGTCCAATTGCAGACATTTTTAAACATGGATTGCAATTCATTTTAGCCATGTATGGTGCTCCAAAACACGAGGACTCCATTGATAATTATAGGTTTTTGACTTTTGCCAAAATGAAATAATAAACCTGTCAAATTATTATCACTCCCACCCACAACTAGTGCCGCCCAACAGCATCTACTTCGTGTCTATTATCAAATACAATTGTGGCTGGGTAACACATTAAATCCTGAACAGTGGGGGTGGGCTATGAATGACAATATTTTGGAACCTGTCACTACATTATTACCACCCGCACCTAAAGAATTGTTGAATATGTTTTTTTGTAATTGTACAAAAGGCTGTAGTACTAACTGTGGGTGCAGAAAAATAGGACTTAGCTGTTCAATTATTTGTGGACATTGCCTGGTCAATCATGCTTGAATTCAAGTTCTTCGAATGGTTTTGATGAAAATATTGACGACATAGACGACCCTTATGAATTTGAAGGCATAAACCCACTCTAGACTGTTTGGCTGAAGAAAACGACGCTGACGAACACCAAAATAACGAAGAACAAGACATTCTAATGCAAGACATGCCATCATATGATGAGTAAACCGAGAGTTGAGTTATTTTTTAGTAATTAAAATATTATATTTAATCACTTTTTAACGATGTAAATGGACTAGGCCTATAGGTAGGGTTGCCATCACCTAAATTGCCGATGCCGGACAAAAATTTAAAAACTCCGGACATTTCTGTGAAATTTTGATTTTCCCCGGACACCCCGTAAACAAATTTTTTGTGAATAAAATAAAACATCGTGTATGTTTTAATTTTTTTATTTATTTAAACTTTGAACCGCTTGTTTACCATATAAACAGAACAACAAAAAACAAATAAAATTATATTATACACAGTTCGCAGTTTTCTCTTTTTTTGGTATCATCAAATAAAAAAGAACTCATGAAGATAATTTTTGGTAGATCAAAAATCAAATAGACTAGATTCTACATTGTAATAGCAAATTATAGGATAGGTCATCTAGTTCGGTTAGGTAGGTTAGGTACTCCAAAAGTCTAAATTATTTATTAACTATAAAGCAAAAGTAAGTAACAAGTTTTAATTTTAACGAGATCAAGTTCTTTTTACTAATTCAACTTAACTTGGAATTTTTCAGACTTGCTAATTTTTCCCAAAATGTCTTTATTCTTCATCATGAATTTGTAAAAGTCGAAGCAACTCAAGTCTTTAAAATTAGACTTTATTTTGATCAGAGAAGAAAGCGTATGTGTATTTAGCAAGTTTCTCTCCTTCCTCCATAGCTACGACCCTAGCAAAAAAACTCACTCTACATTATCATTGTGAGCTGGTATATAAAAATATTACTATGCAATTTTGAGCAGCTAAGAATATAGATGATTCGAAAAAATTCGGCCACAACTGTTTCGCATTTAATAGCTCATCTCCGTCACTGACACTCAAGCTTCACACACCTGGACACAAAATTTGTCCGGGTTTTACCCGGACATATTTTGAAAGCCCCGTGCGGACGACCCCTAAACTAGGACAAATCCGGGGAAACCCGGACGGATGGCAACCCTACCTATAGGGGAAACCATGTAAAAAAAACGCGCCCAGCTTCTACCTCAATGGTGGTGTGGAAACGAATGCAATTTTATTATCGTTATGTAATCGTAATTTTCTAAATGGTGAATACTGCAAGTGAAATTACATACATATTATAAATATTAAAAAAACCATCTTGTAGACAATATTCTCCTCTACAATTTTTATTTGAAACTTTTTTTTGTACGACAAGCTCTAAGCGAGATAATAACGCAAAGGCTGTTTGTTTTCAGTGAAAAAAACAAATTTCTTTAAAAGTATATACTTTGTAGGGTTCATAGCTCAAAGACTATAACTCTTACGTGAAAATATCATAGTTCCTTTTTTTGTAGAGAATTGCCTTCTCTACAACTTTTGTATGAAACATTTTATCGTACGACCAGCAACAAGCAAGATATTTAAAAAAAGGCTCTTTTCATGACTTTTGACCTGGAATAACCTTTGACGCGCACGTGATTTCGTGGTCGACTTTTTACACATTGATTATGACGACGTTATAAAGGTGTATGCCAAATTTCAGCTTGATGGGATTTTTTCCGAACTGAAGTATTATTTTCCTCTAATTCGACTGGGCTATGATGGTTTTATTCTGAATTGAGTCTTCCCCCATGGAGCTTTATTAGGGTAGTAGTACAGATGCAGGTGCAGACGCACCTGCATCTGTCAACAATTTTTTAGGCGATCTTCACAAACAGTGCCCAGTGTAACTGGATGGGGTTGGCAATTTCAATTGAGTAGCTATTTTGCTTGGTATTTTACCCAAGTTATTTTTATCAATTGGCTGTGAGCTACATTTTCCTTCTTTATAAAAAAAGGAAAAATCATCGATGAGAAGTGTAAGGAGGCGGAAGTGCAGCTTATTTTCGATATTATTCTAGCGTATTCAGCATTTCTTCGCTACTAATGACAACAAAAGTTCTTGGAGTTTTTGTTTTAGTGTTTGGGACTTTTATAATAAAAAAGTCCCAACCTCTTCAATGTTGTCTATACTTACATTCACTAACTCGACCAAACGAAAAGCATCCGTAAATCAAAAAGCAATGCAATCTCATAAATATGATATTAAGTTGAATCTCCTTCTATCAATGCGAAATAATTTCACTTTCATCATTATTACATCATCATCTTCAATTAGCAGAAATACTCATCTCTAAAACTCGATTTTTTTGGTTAATACCATTATTACGTTTTAAAAACACAATTATTTTAGGATATTGGCTAATGTCTACATTATCATTAACCATGTAATACATGCCTTAATCATGGAGTTATGAGCCCCTCCTTAAAATAAACTAGCTAATATTTTCGGTATAAATCTGTATTGCTTTATCCGCACACCACTTTTCAAAACTACACTGAACTTTGCTGTCGATCTGTATTTTATTAGTCATCCCCGTGGAACATTCTGGAGATGCGGCTCTAATTCACTTAAATAACAACGATAAGTTGATCTATTTAGGCCGACCGCACATTTCCTACAATCGGATCTGATTGTCTGAAACGATTTAAAATCGGACCACTAGCGCACACTGCCGACAAAATACGTCCGATTTTATTTAAATGTCACAAGCAGGGATATTTTTCGACCGTGGTAATCAAATTTTCAGTATCGCACATGGTTTGACAATTCCTTTTTCTATAGCCCCTGTCAGAAACTGACAGAAATAATCGTATGTTTGCGGTAGACTATGCAAAAACAATGCACGGCTTGCCTTCCGGTAGTCGGATCAGACTTTTTATCGGTCCGATTGGTAGGATGCACTGCTCGAGCATCCGAGTCGGACGTCCGATCCGTTCGATATCGGATCGTTGGTGTGCGATATGATCGTATAAAAGTATAGATATTTGAGCGTCAGATTCCCTGATCCGACAATCGGAACCGATTGTAGTAAATGTGCGGCCGCCCTAAAACAACAAACAGCAGAGTATTAGACGGCACTAAATAAAATAAATCAATGTATACAGGTTGATTCAGTTTTTCGTAGAATGACTGACTATAATAAAACATTTTTCTATTAGAATTCTCAATAATTTAACCTGAACGTCATCAAAGTGGCATCCAATTTGAATGTTTCATGTAACTTGGCTAATATACAAAAATAAGCCGTAGTGATTTCTCCAATTCCTTTTTTTTGTCAGAATTGAGAATTCGACATCAGCAGTAGTGCCGCCTAGTTTGTTGCATAAAATAGGCTCTGACACACATACAAAGAAATTTATATAAACAATTTTAATAATCTCTCTTATTCAATAATATGAAAGGGAACTTGTACCCAGACTTCCGGAACAAGTGAAATTATAATTCTTCAATTTTAATACTGTCAATATTTTTCCATGAGCCTTTGGGAACATTTAAGTATTTCAAATTAAAAATGTAAATCACATAACTACGCTCAAGTTTTCTGGTGGAATATTTAATTCTACTGTTACTATAGGTACATTGTATTTTCAAATATATTTAAGGGTCAGCCGTCAGATACGTTATTAAATTCCTTTAGGTATATCTGCGCCAGTTTATTGATCAATTATTTAAAACCCAATCAACTTTCGTTTTACATTGAATAATAATCTTTAAAATTAGTTTAATTCTATTCAGTAAAATAATACAACATTTCAAAGATATCCCATCTAAGTTTATATTATTTTTGATATTATTATTTGATATTTTTTATATATATAACAGCTGAATCAGCTGTTATAATAAATATGATTTTTCAATTCTGAATATGAAGCATCTCTAATGTGGTTAAATTAAAGCAAGAGTACTCATCAAAGTAACTGATGAATGCTATATAATAATGAAGGCAGCCTTTAAGTGAAGAAAAAAATCTGAAAGAATTTACAACTAAAATAATATAAAATGACTATGCATTCATTTTAAAATCTTGAGAAAACAACATTCATTTCATTATTCAGAAAATGTTTAGTTTTTATACTATAGATCCACCGACACATTTCCTGTAAATTTGTGAAATATATAAGAAAAAAAATCAAAAATAGTAAATTTTATTAATATAAAAATTGAAAAATATTGCAATACATATCAATTGCACAACTTATTCCTATAATTGAAAACATAAAATAAATTAAAATAACTATTGGAATTTCTGTACATTGCCACTTTCATCCTTATAGATTCCAGGATTAAAATACAGAAATTTGTTGAATCCATTTGAAGTATAGCTAGAAGTTTGCATTGTATAGTTTGGGGTTGAGTATCCTTTCAATTTTCTATCAACTTCATTGAGCATTTCTACAATATGTTTATTGTGGGCGTTCAACATGAAAACTTCACAAATTGTCTGGATATACCAGGATCCTGAAAGAGGATCCCTATGAGCACTATGACCTTAAATCAAAAATTCAAAGTCATTATATGTTTATACAGATTATTTAACTCAACGTGAAGAAGCTAGAGTATGTTTAACCATAGAGTATAATAATATAGCTCTTGAATTTATAATATTGCCGTGGAATCTAATTATTGTAAAGAATCAAGAGTATATTTCGCCACATGGTGTAATAATATAGCTGTTAAATTTATCTTTAATATTAGTGTGGAATCCAACTCTTATGAAACTCTTAGCAACATGTATATTATTTTGATGAAACATTTTCTATGAAAATATTCGAATTACTTCTCTATACTATACCATTATGATATCCTCACCTGCTTGTGTAGCATATCCCACCAGTATATCTTCTAAACGTCTTTCTATTGCAAGTATACATCCAGAATCAACTTCAACATCACCTTCAGAACATTGACTCCCATCAAACTTGCATGCAGTAACTGGTTCTAGATTATTTTCATTAACATCATTCTTCTGTTTTGTGGTGGCAAAATCACAACGTTTACCTCTGGAAAATTATACTTACAAATGCTAACAATGAACACATTTATTCTAAAATTGTTCATTTACCTGCAAATCTGATACAGAAATACCTTTGGTTTTCCAGAGAACAAAGTACAATTCACATTGCTAAATCGTTCTTCAATCCAAGAAGTCGCAAGGGAGTTGTTTTCTTCATCTAAAACAACTAATTCATTTTTTCTTTCTTCCCCATGACTCATGATAACCAATACACATATGTCCGATATTCTATCATCATCAAATTGACTAAATTTTTGTATAACTTCTCTCATTCTCTACAAAAAAAAAACTTTTAGTGCAGAGCCACAATTTTAAGTCGGGTAAACATACTGAAATAAAACATTGTCCATATCTACTAACTGGAAAAAATCATGCCAAAAAGAAGAGATATTTCTAAAATAAACAGTGTTATGAATCTAAAATTTAATATTTTCTTTTATTAAAATTAACATGCTTATAAATTGGGTGAAATTGTCTGACTTCCATGTTTCCTTTTACTCCGGATTAAAATATATCAAATTTATGATTGATATTAAATTCTACAAAAATTATAGCTACTATGAAATACGATAATGATGTGGCTAACAAAGAAAAAATTATATTTTCATAAATACAATCAGCAGAATAATTACAAACTTGAAAATTTCGATGTTTTCCATCAAAATATAGCAATTTTCCTGACCTTATACAAAATCCTAGACAATTTAGATATATCTTAAATTGTAATAAAAATATATATTACAAAATTTTAGACTAAAACCTTTATTACGTCAAATTTATTACTCATTACATAACTAGATATGGAAAATAGTTCTTTAATTTTCATTGAAACATAGAACTCGTTTCACTACATGGTAGCCTCCTCAGATAGAAAAAAGTATTATATATCTAATAGTAGGGGAGCCCGAGATGCTAAATGGGGATTTACTCGAGCGTCGTGGGGACCTTTTGGATTGTTAAGATTATATGCTAAAATCAAAAAAAGGTTATATGGTGTATGTCATTTCACTGGGGGGCGGGGGAAAGCGTGTGCACATCTTCAAAAATGTAAAAAAAAATCGTTATATACATTAACTCGAGCGCGTCAGATATTAATAGTTTATACACCCCAAATCGTCTCTGATAACGAAGGTAAATTAATCTGCCGATTTGCATGGTGGAGGTGACCGTACGAGACCAAAACTCATCGCCGATATTCAAAAATGCAAAAAAAAATTCGTGACATTTCCTTCAAAATAAAAATTTAACCGTGCTCGAGAATGTCAAGGTTACGTTTTCTTTTTGCAACTTTTTTAGTCTCTTATTTCCTTATGCTACGTGCAAATCGTCAGATTAGTGAAATGCATACTCTTCTGCATGTAATTAACTCACCTTGCCTTAATCTGACGCGCTCGAGTTTTTCGAACGATCGATTTTTTTTTTACTAATCTGATCGGCTGCCCTAGAAGAACGCCCCCATATTGAGGGTTCATGTATGGTGGGGATACTCAACAGGGTGCAAGGTTTCCCCCAATATGTTATTCTGCCGCGCTCGAGTAAATCCCAAAATCCCCGCTTGGGCTCCCCTACTATAATCTAAATATAAAATCTTGAAAAACACAACCTTTCAGAATTATTTTATGAATTGAAAGAGAACCATATTCAATATAGAACCACGCCTTAAAAACATAATAAAAATAATCACATGAGAACTTAATGAAGAAAATATATATTGTCTATCTGAATGTTTTGGAAACTATAAGCTGAAAGAGTATATATTGTGGAGTGAGTAATACAACTAGGTAACTATAAACTTAGCAAAATATAGTTAACTGCAAAGAAAAATTTCATTAGGTTAGGTCCACAACATACTGACAGTAGTGAATGTAAATTTATGAATTATATATATTTTATGAATTATATTTTAGTACTGTCTATGCACAAGCCAAGCTTTTGTGGGAAACCAATGTTAGTTTCATAGAAATTATGTGAAACGGTGTATATTATTATAGTTTTGTTGGAATTAGAATGACATTTTATGTTATACTTATTGTTTTTTTTTGTTGAAATTATTATGAATAAATATTATTATTATATGATACATATTATACTGATGGTATATATATATATATATATATATATATATATATATATATATATATATATATATATATATATATATATATATATATATATATATATATATATATATATATATATATATATATATATATATATATATATATATATATATATATATATATATATATACTGCTAAATCAATATCAAAAAATATTCTTTATGCTAAAACTAGGTAACTGTGATTTATATAAAACCTAGATTGCATAACTGTTTTTCACTTTTGTTGAAAATTTGAAAGAAGACTTAAATACTTCTAATTAAATAAAATTTTGAAATTGAGGTATTGTAGTAAAATAATATTTAATCAAGTCTTCATATTCTCCGAAAACGACAAAAATTTTAATGTGTTTTCTTAAAACAGCTGAATTTTAATTACCTAGTTGTTGTGTTCACGTCACGATTATGATAATTGATGAATTAATGTTTTTTTAAAAATTTAATATTAATACATTTTTTACAATTAGGAAATATTAAACTTCAAAAATCTCAATTTCTAATAACTAATATCTATGTTTCACTTACCGACACATTTATGTTTTCATGAAATTCTACTTTCATATACATCTGACTGAAAAGATCCTTGAGACATTTCAAGTCAATTTCGGAGCCTAACCTATTCTTGTGATATTTTGGATTAAAACGGTCATTATTTATAATCAAAACTTGACCTCTTTTTGGATGTGTTGTATCATAATTATCATCAAAGTCAGTTTCTTTTAACTTCTCTGCTAACTTCACATTTACCTCTAAGGGTTTTCTGTAGCTTGAAGATCTTATGGCTGTTCGCAAGTCTGGACTTTCAATAGTATTATTACTATTATTCAAGGTAAGATCCGATATATTAGGCAACTCTTCCTCAATAGGTGGGACACTGGCTTCATGAAACACTGTAGCAGTGCGGTTACCTAAAAGTATCCATTAGAAAACATTTACTATGATTCATATATTTAAAAACTCTCCTAATGATGAACAAAATTTTCAATAGATTAAACGAGAAGTAGTTAGAAAGATTTTGTTACAGAAAACCTAAGAACCAAAAGTACACGGAGTCAAATTCTATAACATTATGTAACTTTCACTGAAGATATGTACTTACGAACGCTTGGTCCAGAATTTATGAAGAGATGTTTCAAATTAAATAAGTCCATACCTTCAACAAATTGGTGGTAAACAGTATCATTTTTCTTGAGAATTCGGAACAGAAGCAACCTGTTGGTATGTTTAGAATCTGTTCTATCCTAGAACAATAAATATAAAAAGTTTGACACCTTTGAGTAACAAACAAACTTACCGCAAAAATTTTATCGACTTCTTCCTTTTTTAAGGCCCTTTTAGCCAATAAAAAATCAGCAAGAACATCTGCCTCTATTTTCTTAACTAAGTCAACGAAATGTTGTTTTATTTTATCTCGATATCTCGGGTGCATTTTCTAAGAATAATTGTTTAATTACATGATAAATCTAATAGTTCCGTATGAAATGCTAATCTGAAAAGAAAATACTTCTACCTGTTACGTTTTTTGTATCTAATAACGCCTATTCACACCTGCAATATAATTTTGAGGTATTTTCTTGTTCATACTTGCTAGGCTTTTGTTTGAAAGTTGTAACTACCGACTAAGACTACGATACGAAACGTCAGAAGGAAATAAGGAATTGACACTATGAAAAGCAAACAAATGGAATGAGAGAGAGAGAAGTTCCTGTCAATTGTCAAGGATTGATTGTGTTTCGATGCTTCCAAAATATTGTGAGTGCATTCCGAAATGTTTTGAAATGCTGTTCACGAAAAAAATAATGAAAGTATATTAGGAGCTTTCCAACAACGCAGCACCGTGCCAATCTGTGTCACACTACCGAACACGGTGTACGGGTGCTTGTTGGAAAGCCTTTTTGATTTTTATGTAAAATGCCAGAGAGCGCAGCCATCGTTATTTCAAAAGGCAATGGACAAGTGATTTCTTTTTCGGTTTATTACGAATTACGTACACCGTCATTAGCCAATTTTGTATCACGTTAACTAATGAAAACTGTAAGTGTAATATTAATATGATATAATGCAATGATAATCATCTAATAAATTAATAATTAAAACTATTGCCAACGTTAATGCAATAAATCGACTATAAATGTTGGTAGCACTGAAACATTACACGCTCCAACTCAACTTTTTTTTGTGTTCGTCCGTGTGTCACTGTGTCGTAGTTGGAACAAAAAGCGATGAACACTGTGTCACACAGTGTCGCTCTGTGTCGTAGTTGGGAAGCTCCCATTATTTATAATATTGCACAATCAATTAGAATGAACGATTGCTTGAATACTTCAATAAATAAAAAACCTAATGCTGATTCAATAATTGAATATTGAGATAGGCGAATCAAAATAAGCGCTACACCGCCTGGTGACAATCAGACTAATTAAAAATCTTGACATTGTTCTTTCGGTCTCCATTGTTTTGTGTTTGTTTTTGTGTGATTTACAAATATTTATTATTTGCAATCATTTTGAAATCAATTAGTTGTTCGAATCGTTATTGTTCAGTTCCTCAGTGTTCTTCCTGGGAAAAGAAATGTTCAAATGTGAATTTCCATGCTTTTCCTCCAGCTGGTGATAAATATCGTGTTTGTGTAGAAGGGAAAAGGGAATACTCCTAAAGTCTCAGTTTGTGTGATCTGATAACTACAGATAGTGCTCTAAACAGTTTCACTGGTCTCAATAATATAAAACTATTAGATACAATAGTAAAAGCAGTACAATCTGTTTACAGTGATCAACGGTCACATAGATTAACAATGAAACAGCGTATTGTTTTAGTATTGACAAAATTGAAATGTGACCTTACATATGTGACAATACTAGTGTTCTTTCGAACTGAACGAAGTGATTTATGTAAGTAAAATCAGTTAGATCAGTTTAAGCGGTCGTTCTTTCGTTTTCAATCAGGTTCCCCCTCCACAACTTAAAAGTGATCGTAAGTGATTATTCTGAAGGCAGAATATCTTCTATCAGTTAGATTACATTGGCAAAGTTAACCTCAAAATTTGAAGTTTATATATAATTTTAAATTTTTACACAGATATGATGAAAATGAGCGCATTCGTTCGGGCATTCAGTGAATGAATGTAATCTGATTGCAAAATCACTTTCACTTCAATCAGATAAATTCAATCAGTTGTTAACAAAACTAAATTTGAATTTACTACGTTTATTATCACAAAATATTTTGAAAAATATAACACTGCGATTGCAATTTGAGTTAAGAACTTAACTCAATCTGCCCGATGATGGTCTAGTGACCGAAATTGCAATCGCAGTGTTATATTTTTCAAAATATTTTGTGATAATAAACGTAGTAAATTCAAATTTAGTTTTGTTAATCATGTTAAATTATCACGTAGTAACGACGGATTCCATCAACTATTCAATCAGTTGTATCAGTACGAAAAAACACTAGTATTATCTCTTTTATTTCGCATTTCACAAGAATTATTCCGAAAATATATTTATGAAATGCTACCCATTATGAGTAGAGTTCTTAGTTGTGTCATAAGATTCCCAGAATATTCTGAAATACAGAAAAACATGCCAAAATGTTTTGAAAGTTTTCAAAATAATCGAATCATCTTAGACTGTACAGAAATTTTTATACAGAAACCAAAGTGGCTTTGCTGCAGGATCAGCTTTTACTCTCAGTATAAATCTAATAACACAGTGAAATTCATGACAGGTGTTTCTCCTGGAGGTTTAATTACTTATATCAGTGAACCATATGGGGGAAGAGCATCTGATAAAACGATTTTCCAACAAAGTGACTTAATTTTAAAGTTAGAAAGCTCACAGGATGCTATTATGGTGGACAAAGGTTTCTTGATAGATGATATTTGTCAACAGTTTAAAATAAAGTTGATCAGGCCACCATTTTTGAAAGACAAAAAACAGTTGACTACAGAAGAAGCAAACAATGCCAAAATAGCAGCTGCTAGAGTACATATTGAACGAGTCAATCAGAGAATTAAGATATTCATCTCATGATCTAACCTAAGATTTCTCTCAATTTGGCTACAAAACAAATGATGATAATCACCTACCGCCTCAATAGCAATGAGAATACATACACAGTAACACACTTGTTCACTTAAAGAAGCCTGAAAAGTCTTTATATTTATGGTAAAATTATATTTTAAAAACACAAATAAACACACGACAAATACAACATAAATATTCCAATCCAATGTCAATATTTATAGTTCTACGACTGGCCACATTGGCGCTGCATTCTTATTTTTATTGTTTTTATAAACTCTTTGTAGTTTTTTGGCTTCATTTAAGAGTTTACTATTACTATTATGAAATTCCTTGGCTCTTATTCTATATTTCGCTATCCAAAATAATGCATATTACAAAACAGAAATATCATAATGCACAGATGAAAATTGAATGCATCTACGATAGCCTAAAAAATACTTATCTTACAACAGTACCTTAGCACAATACAAGATGAAAACCGGTTGTGCCATATAAGCGTGGTCGTCACCTGACAGAAATCTACTGAATTTCCAACATCATTATTAGTCTTAAATAATTCAAAAGCTTTTATATCGGAGTGTGTGACTAATATTGAATAAACTACATCATATTCCCGAGTTTTGTTTAATAAATTTAACTGATATTTTATGAAACAAGCTGATTTGTTTGAAAGATTTTGCCTCCAAAATTCTTGAACAAAACATTTTACTTGTTGAAATTTGGTGTCATTTTTCACTTGGTACTGTAACCAGTTTTTAGTGATATTGGTTACACAGGAATGGATAAATCATATTGATGAAATTGTGTAACTAAGGAATGTGAATTACTTGATATTTGTTATATGTATATATAATATATGGGTTCATCTCAACTGAAATATAAAAAATACAGATAAATAACAAACATAATTTAATTAATAATATTAAAAAACTTAAATAAACATTCGTAATTGTCATATATGTAAGATGATTATGAAACGAATAACAATAATTATAATGAGAGAATTATACTAAAGGTAAGTTATTATTAAACAATTCCAAGTTATTTTTACCATAAATAAAATTCAGGAGGATATTTTTAACAAGAATAATACGCTCTTAGAACTAATTTTAATATTACAATGACTTTGAGGAGTATTTAATATTATAAGCAATCAATGATAACATAATTTCAATTCGAACATGAGAAAGTAGTTCTATAAAATAAATTGCAGTTTTTAAATTACAAAATACGTAGGTATGATTGGAGTTGTATTTCAGATAGGCTAAATTTTCAAATATTTTACTGGAATTGAATATGAAGTGATTAAAGTAAACTTATTCTTTTTTCTGCCATAGAAAGACATTTAAGATGTGTCTAGAACTTATTCAAATCTCAAAGTAGAACTTATGAAATTATCCCTACATTAGTTTATCAGAAATCCAGAAGTGAATGAGATAAAGCTATAAGTTTTTTCTTCATAGGTGGGTTAGGATTTTTCAGTTGTCCTGAGCCTAGTTTCGCACAAAATCTACCGAAAGCCTTCAGAAATTCTTCGAGATCCCTGAAATATCGAATTTAATGTCATAATTTTGTAAAATATAATGTTCAAATTCTTGAATTCAATATCATATGAACAGACCTTTTTTTCTAAGTTAGGTACGCTCTTATACTACGAAATTGAGCCTTTCATATTAGGTATATGTAATTACTTCAGAGAAATGCGATATAAATAAATGAATATATATAAATAAATATATATATATATATATATATATATATATATATATATATATATATAATATTATATATATATATATATATATATATATATATATATATATATATATATATATATATATATATATATATATATATATATATATATATATATATATATATATATATATATATATATATATATATATATTTATATTATATATATATATATATATATATATATATATATATATGTATATTATATATATATATATATATATATATATATATATATATATATATATATATATATATATATATATATATATATATATATACTCAGGTGCAAAAAAACGCAACAAGTTAATATTTGGCAAAATATGAGGTCTCATAGTTTTTTCATTTTCAGTTCGATTTTCAGAATTTTTCCACCAAACTGTAGATAAAATTATGATTTTTAACTTGCACATTTAGTATTTTGCTAAATATGCTGGCTTATTGGACAATATACGAAGTTATGTAGAAGTTTGTTCTTAAGCCCTAATTTTAAAACATCCTGTAGAGTGATTTCGTGGTCAAATTCTTTCGAAATACCAGTTTTTCCTAAGAACCATTCCTTTCCTTTAAGTGCACTAGTTCGTTTTAAAGAACGAAATGAACTTGTCATCAACGGTTTACGTTATGAAATGTAATTTTTACTTGGCCACATACAGAAATTTGTGTCACACAATATTTCGCGGAAGTAAGTATCAACTAAATGAACTGGCCAGCATATTCGCCTGATCTCAACCCCATAGAGCATGTGTGGGACATGCTTGGAAGGCGAGTCCGAGATCGCGAAGTAGCTCCGGCTACGATAAACGAGCTTCCAGGAGAAATGGCAAAATACTCCTCAAGATACTATTCGTCACCTTATTGAAAGTATGAACCGACGTATGCAGGCAGTAATAATAAGAGCTGGAGGTGGTAATACAAAATATTAATCTGAATTTGTTGCAAAAAGTATGTTTCTTCAGGTTATTCAAGATACAGTTGAATTGGTTTGTTTTGAAGTTTGATTTTTAATTTGAAATGAATAAATTTGCATAAACAAATTTTGCAATAATTGCTTATTATTATAACTGATATATTGTTGCTTTCTCATTGCTGGATTCATAAATTGAGCTGTCAAACTGAGATTATGGCACAATGAGCAAAGCCATCTCGTCAAAAATTAACAGTTCTTAAAATTGGGTAAACTGTTGTTTGGAGATCTTTTCTCTCTTAAATATAAAGTAGTGCACTTAAAGACATGAACCAAAAAACAAAATGTTGAAAAGAAATGGTTCTTGAGAAAAATTGGTATTTTGAAAGAATTTGACCATGAAATTATTCCACAGGATGTTTTAAAATTAGGGTTCAATAAAAAACTTCTCATTAACCCTGTATAATAACTCATAAGCCAGTTTTCAACAAAAGACTGAATGTGCAAGTGAAAACTCATAATTTAGTCTACAGTTTTCTGAAAAAATTTTCTAAATTGAACAATAAATAAAAAAACTATGAGTTCTCAAAAATTACCAAATATTAACTTGTTGCGTTTTTCTTTGCACCTTAGTGTGTATGTATATATATATATATATATATATATATATATATATATATATATATATATATATATATATATATATATATATATATATATATATATATATATATATATATATATATATATATATATATATATATATATATATATATATATATATATATATATATATATATATATATATATATATATAGGCTTGACATATTTTTGGTGAGTGAAACTAGTGTTGCCTCTCGACGAGACGAGACGAGAGAAGGCTCTCTCTCGTCTCGTCTCGACCCTTTGAAAAAATATATTAAATCCCTATGTATTTTAGTAGGGCTTGCTCCCTCCAAACCTTTTTTATGGGTACGACACTGAAATGAACTTTCCTCCTGAGGAATGTATATAATTTTCTACTATTCCAACATAAAAAAATTTCTATATTTTATGTCTTGAAATTTACGTAAAATCCAAGTGTATAATAATATACGGTATGTTTTTTTTATTTACTCAAAAATGCAATGTTTAATTATTTTTCTGTTTTACCAGTCAGCAGAAAAAAGCTATAAGTTTTACAGCCGTATTCACCATCTGCCGCTAACTTTTTAATAGGCTCTGATGAGTGCGTAAAGGCGGCTACGCACCTAGCTGTCTACTTGACAAGTATGCTGACACAAGCTTTTTGTACAATTATACATCAATGTGTGTATGGTGAAATACAGCAGAAGTCTTTGCGATTTTTACCATACACACCTTCATTTATAATATTGTACAAAAAGCTTGGAGAAGCATACTTGTCAAGTATACAGCTATATGTGTAGCCGCCTTTACGCATTTAGCGGCCTGATAAAAAGTTAGCAGCTGATGGTGAATATGGCTGTTAATTTGCCAATCGAAGATAGCAATAGTGCAAACTTAGTCACACCCTGTATATATTATTACTATATACTACTAATAACTACCCGCTATTAATTTAAAATGGATAACGTAAAAACTAAGTACAATTGAAGACCTTAGAGCAACAACGGTACAAGCCACAATTTTCTCCAAAATGACATATTTACTTTTTTCACTCCAAAAGGCACCTACTGACCTACGAAATTAATGTTACTGATATTGCAACATAGATGGCAGCGCAATCTATGAATATCCTTGTTGCTTTCAAAATAAAATCCAACTTTATAAGTGTAGAAACGAAACGGTACAAGCCACGTTATTTCTACCATGGCTGCGTCAGGTAGTAAAACGGGTGGACAAAATAGGGATGAATTTGAAGTTGCAGAAATTGATAATGTCTCAGATTTTGGGTCTGAAGATAGCGTTAAGGATGAGGATTATATTGATGGTAATAGTGAGACTGAAACCTCTTCAGATACTGATAGGGAGTTAAGTTATCATAATATGTGGCTTATCCCTTTTTTAAGTAAAAGTATTATGGCTAAAATTTTTCTTTCAAAAATTGTCAATAACGATGTTATTATATTTTATATAAATATTTTATGGAATTTAACATTTTCTTGTTACTTGTTTCATAATACTTCAATATATGTATATATAACGTTCTTGTTGTATATTAATTTCAAGAATAATAATATAAGGTGAGTTGGGGTAAGAGTTTAGTAAAATTATGCAAGTTCAGTTATATGTACTCGTGAAAATTCAACCAAAGAAAATAATTGAATTTCCGGACATCAGTACCTTACTTGTGGTCTTCCTAATATGCCGTAGTAGCAAGATCATTGAAATGTTGAAACTTTTCATTTTGTGCAATTTTTTTTTAAAACAAGGCATGTACTACACACTTGCCTCATTAAGTGGGGTAAGTGTGTTGTCAAGATATATTTTGCATATTTATGCGTTTAAAGAAGCCAGGGGCATGTGTGTAAGTCTGAAAAGAGCGATGTTTCATATGCTATAAAAAAATTTAAAAAAGGAAAATCTATCTAGGAGTTGAAAAACGTTTTATTCAAAAATAATGAGAAAGTAAGAAGTTACAATTGCTAAATTAATCAATGATTCACATTTATGCAAAAATAGAAAAGTTACATTAAGGTTAGATGATACTTATATTATAATTTTATTGAATGTTATAAGCTGAAAAATTTAGTTCAAATGGTGTAAGACCTCGTTTAGTAAAGGTGGGTTTAGGAAGAGTTAATGTTATATCCTCTCTGGCAATGAGAGCAATTCATCCGGGCATTTCCATGCAAAAGTTTGAACAGGTTAATGGATCTAAGGAAGGTACTTTCTTGGTAAATTTATTTCTTATTCCTCTTCTCCTTTCTTTGCCGAAATAACTTGACCAACATAGCATTTCTTTGATTTTTTTCCTGATAAAGCCACTAACACCCAGTCATCTTTCTCTATATTTGTCACAGGTTTATCCATTTCCGTCATGCATGCATCAAGTTCTTCTATCTCTCTGATCTCCTCTTTTATATCGTCGTCACTGTCATCAAATACAATATTTTCATTTGAGCTTTTTCCATTTTTCTGATGATTTTCCTCCTCTTCAAAATTTTTACTTTTGTTCCCTTCCATGAGACTTTGAACTGTATCACTTGTTATGACCTCCGCACCTTTAGCCACCCTTCGTTTTTTTACCTTATCAGTAGGATTTGATTGCTTAACCGTCGCCAACAGTAATTCTTGGAAGTCTACAGGTTTTTCTACTTGGTTTTCTACGTTTACGCCAGAGGGACCTGGCTGTGGAGAGTGACTTTGATGGTTATTTGAGTCCATTGTTATTATTTAAACGCATTATTGTTCCATTTATTTGCCAGGGTGCAAGTGTGTAGTTTACTACACACTTGCCCGTAGTATTTACTACACACTTGCACACACATGAAGTTCCTGCGGGGCAACTCGTTTAGTAATTAAAATTTTCAGGTTAAATAAAAAAATACAAAAATATTATACAAAACTAAGAAATTACTTACTTTCTTGATTTGCTATCCCGATTTATTTGATAAAATCACTCTGCTGTTGAGGATGGCGGCTGATTAAAAATTATCAACCAAATTATGTTCAATGCCCACACTAACATGTATTTTCTTTAATTACCACTGCTTGTTTAAAAATTATTCGAATTCTAGAATTCTGCATTACATCATGTCATAACATGTAGTTGTGCACCCTGCTCATAGATGAAGCCACAATAAACCACCGAATTTATGACACCTCTACACACTTACCCCGAATACACACTTACCCCACCTTACCTTAAATTAAATTGTGGCTTGAACCCTTTATGAATTAAAAAATTTACAAATAGTATGATATCGAAATGAAAAAAATGATCAACTAAAAAATATTTTTCACCATTTCATTTTATCTGAAAAAGTTGTTTTGGAGAAGCTTAAGTTTAGCAAAATCAGCGCATTTAAATTTATTCAAGATAGTCCAAATGTAATGTTTGCAAAACACCTTTGGATTGAAGAAATCAAATGAATTAATTTTGGTGAAAAAAGAGTGAGAATATCAATGAACCTAGCAATAAGAGATTTGAAATTAAATACATTGCTCCTATTCCATTAAATCCCGAAAAAATTTCTAATCTTTCAGCACTTCTGAAGTACATACCGCCGATTTATCAACAATATTATAGAGACATTGGCGTTATTGAACCTATAGATAATGAAGATGAGATAGAACATTTGGACAACTTTAGTGACATTGAAGGTGAAAATTAGTTTTTTTATACCAAAATTTATTTCGGAATATTCAGTGTTTATTTCTAGTTATGAAAATGAATATTATATGTACACAATAGTACGTTCAGGATTAAATATTTTTGAATATGTTTTAATTTAAAAAGGGACATGCCACATTTTTTTTTGTAAATATTTTTTTTTCGGCTAAGAAAAAGAAAAATTTTATATATTTTCCAAAATTCTTTGAGAAAGGGTATGAAATTTTGAAAATGAAAGATATAATATTCGTATTGTTCCTCACAGTATTTCAGGATTTAGTTGAAAATTTCAAAGTGAATTTTCTCAAAATTTCAGTTTTGTGGCATGTATCGTTGTTGTTCTAAGGTCTTCAATTTACGCTGTTTATTTTCAAAGGATATTACGTGAGATATACCTATCTAAATATTTATCACGATTTTTGCATACTTTGATAAAAACTATAGGAAACATGACATAAATAACGGCTTAACTTAATTTGTAAAATTGTAAAAAATGTTTGCTCGAGAGATCGAGAGAAACGAGAAATTCTCGACGAGAGAGAGGCTTTCTCTCGTCTCGTCTCGAAATTTTTCTCGAGAGAAAATATCTCTCTCGTCTCGTCGAGACGAGACGAGAGACGAGAATCTCTCGTCTCGGCGGCATCACTAAGTGAAACCGGGACACACTAATATTGGATGGCCTTATCGTAGAGGGTATACCCCCCAGTAGAGCAAGGTTCTCCCCTGGAAAATTTTTAAAAAATCAGTAGCAAATTCGTGAGTTTTAAGACTCTTTTTAATCCTCGAAAGTAAAGGGAGGGGGAATGTTGAACCCTAAATTGTTAGTTCTACACACCTTCTAAAAATGAAAAAATTATATTCACTACTCAAAAATATATAATTTTTCCTTTTTAATGATAATTTTTTCCGGTCTAACTAGAAAGAAGTGTTAACAAAATAAAATTTGAAATACTCCATAAAATTGTTTAATTGAACAATTACCAAGTCTTATTAAGTTTATTTTTTCATAAAACTTAAAATTTTTTGTCTAACTGCAAAAACAAAACCAATTATAAAAACTTTTTTAGTCAATCTAAAAAAAACATTTATTAATAAGTTGACAATGTTAATCTGTGCTTTAAGAACAAAGCGCTCTCGTCTCTTTGCGATAAAGTGATAGTGCATATCTCTCCACTAGGTTACACTCACCTTTTCATAGGCCTGTTGTTATAATTAAACAACTTACAGCCATTATTCATTACTTTTCACATCTTACACCCGTTTTCCGGGACATCGATCAAACCGGGTGGGACACCGGGACAAGAGAAAAATACCGGGACGTATGGCAAGCCTATATATATATATATATATATATATATATATATATATATATATATATATATATATATATATATATATATATATATATATATATATATATATATATATATATATATATATATATATATATATATATATATATATATATATATATATATATATATATATATATATATATATATATATATATATATATATATATATATATATATATATATATATATATATATATATATATATATATATATATATATATATATCTATATTATACATAAGATTTCAATCATGCGGCAAATGACATTAGATGTCCAACATATCTATACCACATCAGTTGTTTAAGAAATAAAATTGGATCGTAATGGTCCAAATAGGCCAAGAAATAATTTTGAATGACCTTGAAAACACTGTTGGACGGTTGATCGAGTTGGAAGCGCTACATAATAGTATTGCTGAAAAAAATGAAGTTCTTAATATTCTTCAATGAAATATTAGAAGCGCAAATGAAAATTTTGATAAGCTATACTGCTTATTGAGCAGGGTTAACTTGCATACTGTGATGTTTTTGTATTGAATGAATGTTTTCAAATGTCAACGCCCGATCTCTTTAACATCGAGGGTTATAATACTAATTACAATAATGGGGATTAAAACAAAAATGATGGAATTCTCATACTAATTAGATCTACTTAAAATCCGAATTTTAAGTGTCATAAATTAGAAACATCCAAAATGACGATAAGTAGAATTACTTTTGAACATAATGAGCAGACATATGGAATTTCAGCACTCTACAAATCTCCCCAAGTAAATAACAATTTTCTATTCAACCTTTATGACAATTTTTTGGTAGGTACAAAAAATGATATTCAAATTTTCGCAGGAGACATTAATGTAATAGGCCAAGCTACTGAGATTTTTTCATGTAAAAAGTGTTAGAAGAAAACCAGCTCCGCCATTGTGTGTAAAATAGTTCCACATGATATAGTGATATGTTTTTCACTCGACTTTATTATTTATGTCTTTGTTATTAACAATTTTATGCAAAAAATCGAAATATAAAATTGAAACTATCAGAGTAATCGTGATGAAGTCAATAGACTTATTGTAGAAAATGAAAAAACGAAAAAAATGAGAGGTCGGACGACTCGATCAGACCCTTAGTCTAAGGGAAAATTGGAAAAAACCGTCCAAAATGCAGTTTTTTCAAAAGTTCATAACTCGGTTCTTTTTCGATTTGTAGCGTAGATCCTCCGGCCAGTATTAGCTATTGATATAAACTTTATTTGTGCGAAGAGCAGGAACTGTCCGATGCATAGTTTTTGATCTGTGGCCATTTGATTATGTTACTATGCAATTTTCCAGCAGACCTGAATGCGACAGGTATGGTCCGATTTCAATTTACTAAAAAGATTTTGAAAGTAGAATTCTCATAGTTCAAAACGTTCATCTTGGTTTTTCATAAAAACGCTGAGAAATATGTTAAAAATAAAGCTGAACATGACAAAAAACGGCCGAGCGCGTGAGAGTATATGAAGAGTGGGGGTTTACAATTATTATCTGACAACGTTTAGAAATTACTGTCACGTTCAAAATGCCGACGCTTTCGAATGTCATACTTCTCCTTGCCTGATGCTCTACCCCCACTCTTCAACTACTCTTACGCGCTCGGCCGTTTTTCGTCATGTTCAGCTTTATTTTTAACATATTTCTCAGCGTTTTTATGGAAAACCAAGATGAACGTTTTGAACTATGAGAATTCTACTTTCAAAATCTTTTTAGTAAATTGAAATCGGACCATACCTGTCGCATTCAGGTCTGCTGGAAAATTGCATAGTAACATAATCAAATGGCCACAGATCAAAAACTATGCATCGGACAGTTTCTGCTCTTCGCACAAATAAAGTTTATATCAATAGCTAATACTGGCCGGAGGATCTACGCTACAAATCGAAAAATAAACGAGTTATGAACTTTTGAAAAAACTGCATTTTGGACGGTTTTTTCCAATTTTCCCTTAGACTAAGGGTCTGATGGAGTCGTCCGACCTCTCATTTTTCTCGTCTTTTCATTTTCTACAATAAGTCTATTGACATCATCACGATTACTCTGATAGTTTCAATTTTATAAGCAAAAAACTAAAAAAATTGCGATTTTTTGCATAAAATTGTTAATAACAAAGACATAAATAATAAAGTCGAGTGAAAAACATATCACTATAATCATGTGGAACTATTTTACACACAATGGCGGAGCTGGTTTTCTTCTAACACTTTTTGCACAAAATGCTCACTCTAAATCTCTGTAGCTTGGCCTATAAACCTCAATGCAATTAATGATGTTGAGGTAAATTAATATTTGTGTCTACTAGCAAAATATGGCTTTATCCCTTATATACAATCAACCACAAGGTATGATACAAATTCTTGCCACTTTTTAATAAGAAGCAAAATACAATACCTAGACATTGAATAATTTGTCTTGAATAATATAACAGATCACTATCCAACAATGATAAAAATATAAGAAATGACTTTGCCGATAATAAAATCACTAGTAACTTAAACAAAACCTAACATCCTGCAGTTGGACGGAGATATTACAGTCTGAAGATCCAGATATAGCTTCTGATATGTTCGTAGCACAGCTACTCGAAAACAAAACCATAAGGGCCATGTCAATTACATGTAAGAAATGGATAACAAATGGGCTAATTACACATGTTTGTGAAAATAGGCTAGTAAATAGCGTACCTTATTTTGTAACAGTAATAAGGGTGTTGCTAACACTTGCTGTGTCTGTAGCTAGTGGCGATCGCAGTTTTTGTGAATTTACACTAAGTATCAGATATATCTACAGAACAAGAAATAGCTGAAACAATTGATTTAAAGGGTATATCTGCTTTTGCCAGAATCAAGGCAATGAAAATAAACCTCGCATAACTTAATGCTTTACCTATTTGGTGTTCTTAGTTTTTAAATTTCAATTTATGCAGCAGAAAAAATTAATATTTCTCTAAAAATTATTCACTTAATCTATTTAGATATGTTTTATTTTTTCGTGATTTTTTAGAAAGGACGCCATTTCATTATTTTTTGAAAAAAAATTTTTTTTTTATTGAATGGAAAGATTAACGTTCATAATAAAATATTTTTAGATTCTTTCGTTTTGCTCTAATTAAAAAGTTATTATAAATAAAAAATAAATTTTTGAAACCAGTACCGAAAATACGCCGACAGTTCCCGAACAAACAAAAGCGCGTGTGAAGTCACAATGTTAAGTCACAGTGTCAAGTAATCGCAGTACACAGCTGATGATCGATTAAATGTTTTTGTTATTGTCAATACAATATATTAATAAATATATCTAAAATATGAATTGAATTGGCATTCACTTGGTGAAAATTTATATTCATAACTTCATAAAGAAACGAAAAACTGTAATGAGATGAAGTCAATGTTATGACGAAACGCGTTTACTAATTAAATTTTATTTAAACCTGTGATAAGTTAGTTTTTTGTTTCTTTATGAAGTTATAAAATATGAAACCTGAAAGTTATCGTGCTTACTTCCTAGCATTATTCACCTACAAATACTACAAAAACAACTCCTCAAAAAATGCTTTTAAATGTTCCATAAGATGTTTATTATCGGAATCAGCCTTAATAATTCTTTCAAGACTAAATAAAAGTAGCTATTTTAAATAATTTTTTGCACTTAATTTCGGATATTTTCAGTCAATTTAATATATAATTCTTTGTAATATTCGATCTATTTTGAATTTTGTATGAATAATGAAAAAACATTTTTTAAGGGTTTTTTCGCATCGTATATATAATTTACGATGAAGTTTTAAAACACATAAAAAAAATTGATAATTTTTTTTTCAAAAACCCAATTAATCTTCCGATTCATACTATTGATGAGCTTCAATAATTATATTATTCATGAGTTAATACGAAATACGATGTTATTGAGAAAAATTTGTAATAATTAACGCTTAACATACCCGGAGCTGAAAGACTGATTATTGTCTTTATTGCCGTTATTTGTGGCACGATATTCAAATCTTTTTCATTTCATGTCAATATCACTTCAATTAGCGACATGACACAATGTCGTCAGTTCTGACGACAAATTTTTCGTCATACACGTCTGTATTTTAGACAGAAATGCTCTAGGTCTAGTTTCTAGGCAATACATGCTGTTAATATAGATATTGATTCCAATAGATCGATAACCGTAGATACAGGAAAGTATGGTTAAGAAGCAATGAATATGGTTTAAGAGTTTGAATAATTGCGACTCAACTGGCGTCGAAGAGCTATATTAGTTATTTATGTACCACGTGCGTTATATCCTTACGCCCGGTGGGAAACATTCGGCCCGAAGGCCTCTAGCCCGAGGGATGAATGTTGCCCGAATGGGCGTTAGGATCTAGTAACGCACGCGGTGCATACAAGATTTTATTTTTCACGAAAAAATTATTATATTATGATGAAAAAGCGATTTTAAAATCGTTTCATTGCTCCTATCCATTTTCCTTCTCATAGTAGGCATGTCATTCGTTGATATTTTGACGTTTGTGAATATTTTTGTCATCATATTCAGTGAATGTCATTGCTGCTTTCTTTGTGTAGTCTTATAGAAATAATGAAAATGAATTTACCCAAGAATTATCATAGAAAATGCCGGAGAAATCCAGAGTCGTATACGACAAGGATTATGAAGTATTTAATCAATGAAATTTGCTTCATTTCTCCTAGTACAATAAGCGGGCGTTTGGATCCATTATGCCCGAAATGCGGGCGTTATGGCCTAGGGCATAATGAGTGTGTTTATAGCAACCGTATCCAAGGTGAAATAATAGTATATTATTCAACGAGCACAAAATGATCGCTATTTTTCACGAGGGTGAAGTTTGCGACACGAGCTGCAAGCGAGTGTCGCAATTCACCCGAGTGAAAAATTGTAATTTTGTGCGAGTAGAATACTATACTTTGTCCACGACTTCCTCGAAAAAATTAGTAATAATCTGCATTTTCAACAATAAAAATAGTTATCAAAAGCGTTGACATAACATTTTCTGTGTTCACTGAAAACTGCATACTCACGTAAACGTCAACTATTTCACTTGACATCGATTCCATTCCTTTCTTTCATTCTGATAAAAATTAAATAGATAATTTATTAGAGTAAATATTCAATAAGTTGGGCATTATATTAAATATTAGTTTAATAATTTGCCTAAAAGTTACCTTAGTTACATAAAACCTAAAAATCTGATAACAATACTATCCTAACAATGTGAATGATAGTTCCAAGTTTGGACATACGTTTTGAGTGTGACGTCATGCAGTGTATAATAAACCATTATACACACTAGTGAATAATAGGTATAATTATACTTCAGGAAGCACACGTATAATGGATGATTTATAGTACAGTCGTGGACAAACATATGTAATATACAAGTGAAAAATAAAAATTATTATAACTATTATGACTAATAGAAGAAATTTCGGACGATCGAAAAACGAATGCATGAGACTCCAGCTTAATTGAAAACCCGTTGATAAATTCATAATTATATCACATCAATATTCAATTGTAATTGTAAATAGCTCATAGAGCAAAACTTACCTGTTATTTTCTTTGATGTAAAAATCTTCTTCTTTCGAGTTATTTCTGCTAGGATTAATTTCGATTTGAAATTCAGATAAATTATTCTTACTCTTTATGTTATGCTCTAACACTGATATGTGGTTCTTCAAAGTGTTATCAACATTTGTTCTATCGTTTTCTTTTATGTTAAAATCATCTTCTTTCGAGTTATTTCTGCTAAGATTATTTTTGATTTGGAATTTAGATACATTTTCCTTACTCTTTCTGTTATGTTCTAACTCTGATATGTATTTTTTCTCTGTGTTATCAGTATTTATTCTTTGTGTTGAAAAGTCTAAATTGAACAAATCATGTTTCTTATTATTCAACAAAGATGTCGACGAAGATTTTTTTTTAGTAGAATAATTTCCCGATTTACATATTTCAAGTACTCGGTTAAACTGCTTATCTAATCTTCTAGAATTTTTCGTTTGCATAGAACTACCCTTATATTTTGTCCGTTGTTCATGGTTCACAATGTTTTTTTTTATAGACATTACATCTTTCGATTCAACTGAATTTTTATTTTTAACGATACTTCTCTTACCTAATGTTTTATCAACAGTTTTAGTAATGAATTCAGAAACTTTTTTCTTCTTTTGTTCATTTTCTGGTTTGCTTGTATATTGTTTAGATTCATGATGTGAAATAGGTTCTAGAGATGATGTTTCAGCTATTTTACTTTCCTTAGAAATTTCCATGCACTCTGCTAAACTTCTCAGAGTTTCCTCTGGATTATCAAGATTGTATAGTTTTCTTTTTCTAGATACATTGGCATTGTTTTGCATTACCGAATTATTTTTATCGACGATTATGTTCCTCTGTTGATCGTTTGGACACTGCACATTATTTTTCGTTGCATTGATACCAAATGTTTCATTTAGATTTTCAGTAGACTTAGCTCCAAATAGAACACACATGGATTTCTCTATTTCATCATCAAGATCATAGTTTTCACTACTTTCATTCTTCTTTGAATATTCTTCTATTGGAACTTCGTAATTTTTCTCTTTATTATCAAATTTTTCTTTACCTACTTGAATTTCAATAGCTCCACTGTAGTTTGAACTTGTCATATATTGTGACTGCTTTTTTGAAGATTGTCCTAAAGATAACAATAAAGAAGTTAGTTAGAGTAATTATAACAAAACTATCGGCCACCCAGTGGTAGAAATTCGACCGTAACTAATTAGTTTTTTAAAATTTTAATGTTATATGTTGGACCTTTGAAGTAAGAAAGTAAACACAATTATAATAATGAATATCGAAGGCGCCAGAGTATTCTTTCTACGAAACTCATTTTCTCAGAAATTTAATTACCTACTGTACCTATTCGTAACGCATATGATATATAGCTTTCTGCACGCTTTCCCCATATAAACTTTAACTATGCCAAATCTTATACTCCCCCGTGTTTAAAAATGGGAACGAAGCTTTCTCTTTCCGTTATATAATTAAGATCTGAGCTTATTGAAATTGAAAATTAAACATAATTCAATATCATCTAGTATAAGTAAATCGAAGACAACAATAATTACAAAAAAAAATTCAAATTATATATCACCAAAAGCATAAAACATGACGCAATAAATTAGAATAGTATAATGCGAATATATTTCTAAAGGCCTCATTTTTTTCTATGTTTTTTTGCGAGTTGTCAAGGTATATGAGAATTGCATTCATACATGATTATGATTGTATGTTGCCGAAATCGGTTCGCATTCATCAAAATGTGCCAGATGTTCAATTTAGAATAATGGTGTATGGTCGAAGAAATATAATTTCTTCATAGTTGAGTGTTAAATACTCACCAATTATTGGCAATTCCAAACAAAGATTCTGTTGAGATGGTACTATAAAATATTCATTTGACTCGTCTTGTTTCAATGAAATTGGCACTTGTGGTGGATCTATGTCGATCTCTTCAGGTAATTTTGAACAGTTCCTTATGTTCCTAGTATGAGCAATTATTTGATTAGATTCTATATTTGATGCTGTAAGAATATCAGCAGAATTTTTCAAGTTCACAACATTAACTACAAGAGATGGATTTTCAATCGTCTTGGCTTTCTTCGGATCAGAGACAAGATCTAAATCGAGTTTAGAAACACTATGGGTCTTCATTTTGCAATCACCTACAGACTTCTCCCTTTTAATTTCTTTAACACAAGAGAGTCCTGTAACTTCTCCAGAAACACTATTCTTATTCTCACTTTTTTTAGATTTAGATTGAGACCGGTTATGTCGAAGTCTCTCTTTCTGTGAAATAGTGGCTTCACAAACAGAAAAATTATTTTGAGAAGATGGTGTGCCTACTGTTGTCTCCTGGCTATGAGTATTCCTCCGATTATAATCTACATTTAACGTGGGATCTCTTTCAATTCCTTTGACACAAGAGAGTCTTTTAACCCGTTCAGAAAACCTCCTCCTATTCTCAGTATTTTTAGTTTTTGATTGAGACCGGTTCTGACGAGGTCTCCTCTTCTGTGAAGGAGTGACTTCATGAACGGACACATTATTTTGAAATGATCTGCGTTCCTCTAGCTCCACTACTGTCTCTTGGCCATGAGTATTCATCTGATTATCATCTACATTTGATGTGAGAACTTCAAACTTCTCTCTTTCAATTTTTTTGATACAAGAGATTTCTTCAACATCTTCAGAAAAACTCTTCACGTTCTCAGAATCTTTAGTTTGTGATAGAGACCGGTGATGACGAAGTATCTCCTTCTGTGAAAGAGTCTCTCCATAAACAGAAACTTTATTTTGAGATGGTGTGCTTACGTCCAGCTCTACTGCTTTATTTTGACTATGAGTATTCGTCTGATTATAATCTACATTTGATGTAAGAACAGTGGCAGAATTTGAAATATTAATTATTTGAGAGGAATCGACAGTGATCTTGTCTGAATGATTAGAGACATGGTCTACACCTGTTTTAGAATTATCATGAATCCTTATTTTATAGTTAACAAATTTCTCACTTTCGGCTTTCTCGGAAGAGGCGGGTTTTGTAACATTTTCAACCTGTAATAATTAGTGTTTTCAATTTTTCAATTCCGATGGTATTCTGATCCGTAAGGACCCCCTTTCCCTGAAAAATAGAAGTCTAAAAAAAAGGTCTCAAAATACGGAAAATGTGCTGGGTTCTGCGAGGTACTCTATTTTTCTGTGAAAGGGGGTCCATCGAAATTGAAAAAACTAATTACTTGAGAGGTATCTTCAGTCATCTGTTCAAGATTCTCCCTTGATAGTTCAGAAACATGAATTATATCGCTATTAATGTCATAAATCTTCATTTTGGAATCTCCAACAGATTTCTTCATTTCGGTTTCTTGAGAAATAGCGGGTCCCCTATAATTTTCAACATCTTCAAATGAATTCCGCATATTATTAGTATCTTGAGATTTAGGTTGGCTATTTGAGTCGCTCATCTTCTGCGAAAGCAAAAATTTAAAGACATTATACATGGATTACAGCAGACTTGAGGAATGAAAAAACCTAAGATATCTCCTGTGTATGTGTGAATGTATGTGTACATATATATATATATATATATATATATATATATATATATATATATATATATATATATATATATATATATATATACATTCGAAGAATTATATAATAAATTTGCCTATTTCCGATATTTAAATTTCAGATGAAAATAATTTGTCGTGTTTGTTACATATCGTAGATATGTAAATCATATAAATTATAACAGTAAAGCTATATCTATATGTTACAAGAAGAAGTGTATATTTTGAGTACAAAACAACGCATTGAAAAATTTTACTTTTATGCAATAAAATTAATTAAGAAGTACGTTCTAATTAGTCTAAATACTTGTATTTTCTCTACCAATTCAGGAAGCAATATGTAAGAAAACTATAAATTCTTCAACCAGATTTTTGAGAAGGGATGCGAAAGTATATAATGAAACGATCGCGTAGAAATCTATCCATTATCCGCAACGTTCAATATTCGCAAACAAATCTGGCATTGAATGAATTTGTGTATTTGGTTTACTCTTAAGAATTTGTTTTTCAATTCAACATTATTTTTATTTCATATCGAATTCTATAAATACCCAAGTATTTACCTTAGATTCGTTCGGGGTGTGGATCTTGCTTTTGGCTAATTCATCATACGAAGACTGAATTTTAATATTAGTCAAAATCTTTATCCTCGCTCTATGTTCCAGAAGAGAATTAGAATTGGTTTCTTCGTTTCGATCAGAAAAAGCCATACTCGAATGATCGTCCTGCGATATATCTTTAAATAACTCTAATGATTTTTGTATAATAACCTCTGATTTAGGTAACTCAATAACATCCAGATCCATTCTAGCGGTTTCGAAAAAATCAGTATCAAGAGTGTGAGCTTCAAAGGTAGTGTCAATTTTCGGATTTTCGTCCAATTGTACTTGCCGGTTTGGTATTTCCAGTTTCAGTTCATCAAAAGGATCTCTCGCGCAATCTCGGATACGATCTGGCGAATCTAAATTTCTCAAACTCGAAATCATAAGGCCTAGCCTCGAACTATGGAAGTTACTTTTATTAGCACGCGCTGAATTTCCTTCACGATTTAATATTTCAATTTCTGAAGAGACTAATTCAGGAGAGCAATTTGTTACTGAAAGAGTTACTCTCTTCATATTTTTAATTTTGAGTCCATCTATTTCATCTTGACGGACTAGATTTACTTCATCATTATGGTAAGAAATGTGTGAATCTGGTTCAGTGTTCTCTTTCAACGGTTTTTTGATATTATTCATTGGAGAATTCTGCTCTGTACTTAACTTTCTTTCACTCTTTCTTGTTCCTTTCTTCTTTTCATTTATTCTCATAGGTAGTTTCTCGGAAGACATAAAGTTTAATGAAGAAGATGAAACAACACAACTTTCTGATGTTGCACCTTCACTTGGTAGGAATTCCGAATTTTTATTGCAATCAATGCTCTCGAAAACAGTCGAATCTGGTTCTGTTTCAAATGGCTGCATTTTTAATTTCAAACCAAGGGAATCAAATGAAATCTTATTTGTATTCAAAGGTGGAACGCCTACTTCAATCAATTTTACATCTAAATCTTCTCCATGAGGATTACAATTTTTGATCTTATTTTCTGCAACATGGTCGGTCATTGTATCAATTTCATTACCGTACGAGTGAGATTGGAGTCCTTTTCTCTCTTTCGAATCGGTAACGATTGGCAACAATTGAGACATGAAGGTCTCCCCGTAACAATTCGTGTTCGAATTTTGATTGCGTTTTACATTTAAATCTTTTCTATAGCCGACAGATTTGGCCTTTCTATCGATAAATTGATGTATAGAAGAACTTTTATCGGAATTATCAATTTTATTTAGTGCGTTCTCAATAAAATTCGCATCTGAAAATATTAGGTTAGATTAGATAGAAAATAATAGGTTAATGTTAGACGCACTCAGTATTTCGAAATTCATGTCCAAGCTTTTTACAGAAGAGACAGTGACACTCCTAGATCTAGAAGGAGTTGTAGAGGTATGCTTCCCTGTACTTTTTATACGTTTCCGTTTACTACAAGCGAGTTCCGTATTGAAAGTCTGAAAAAAGGTTAAAGTAGATGATATTACAATCGAGGTACTTTTAAGGTTAGAGGAATAAGTTCAAGCATAATTTGTAAATATACATAAATACAGAGGATAGGTATTTTAAATTACAAACTAGGCGGCATGGTTGACGAGTGAAATCAGCAAATCACTAACTAAATCACTTTAATGTGTATTTTGCCATAACTGCTGCTTGAATTCAGATAACGGAATTAACCATTTTCAAACTAAATATGTTTTATGAGTACCCACCACTGTTTGCACTTACCGATTTTCAAATTTCGGTGAATTTGATTTCGAAAGTGCCCTTTTTAAGTGGTTTTCAATAGTAATGAATTACATAGAATGTGTTGGTTGAACGAGTTTTCGAAAATGGCTACATTGAGGTGTCAAGCGAAAAAATTTTCAGTTACAAATAATTACATCAAATACTGTTTTTGACTAAGGATCATTTTTTCAACTTAATAACGAATTTACTTTTCAATATATTCAATTTACAACTGAATATATTCGGTATATATCAAAGTATCGGCCCAATCAATTTGATATTAATTTACTAACGTATTATTCGGCCCTCAGAGATTCTGAAAATACTGAATGACAAAGCAAACTATGCTTCAATTTCAATTTTTACTCACGTTATTCATGGTTGAGCTGCGATCCTCTGGTTTACAACCTGTGAAAATATATTTCCAGTCTAATTAATTAGGTAAAATTACAATACGAAATGCAATACAATAAAATACTGCTTAGCTGCGATATATATATATATATATATATATATATATATATATATATATATATATATATATATATATATATATATATATATATATATATATATATATATATCGCAGCTAAGCAGTATTTTATTTATATATATTTATATATATATATATATATATATATATATATATATATATATATATATATATATATATATATATATATATATATCTATATATCTATATATATATATATATATATATATATATATATATATATATATATATATCTATATATATATATATATCTATATATCTATATATCTATATATATATATATATATATATATATATATATATATATATATATATTCACATTCTTCCGAAAGATCTTTTTCCGTAATTTTCTGCATGGGATGGGAAGTCTACTGTATAGTCTAACTCCTTCATTTTTTCAATATTGAGGTCTTCACTAGATACCATATGTTTGGCATGCTGATATTTTTTCATGCGTGGTGGGTTTATTCACAATATTCATGAAAAGTATCAGTTCAGCTACAACAATTAATATATTGAGTTTTTTGAATATTGGCTTGCAGTTGCATTACGAACTCATATCTTCAATGGCTCTAAGAGCCTCTGTTTCACGTTCCATAGTTCCTGAGTGAAAATATTCATGATGGACCATTATTACTACTTTGTGGCTGATTATTCGCATAACCCATAGTAATATGCTAATACGTAACCTTTCACTGAAACTGTGAACGGGTTGATTGAGCAAGAGCTTATTCGTTCTGAACCATATTCCCGCTGTTTTTCTGGTCTGTTGTCATTTCAATTCGAAGTTTTCATCTTTTTCTTTCGTAACAAAGCTAGTATCGTCAGTATATAATACAGTATGGCATGCCATGTCTTGAGGTAAGTCATTCATATAAATGATAAACAGTATAGAGCCCTGTTGAATATCTTGAAAAACTTCAAGCATAGAACTACTTTATATATATATATATATATATATATATATATATATATATATATATATATATATATATATATATATATATATATATATATATATATATATATATATATATATATATATATATATATATATATATATATATATATATATATATATATATATATATATATATATATATATATATATATATATATATATATATATATATATATATAATATATATATATATATATATATGTCACCGGAAGATAATAAGATCCGTAAGTAAGAAACTTTCGTAGGATTCTAAACGAGAGATAAATTGTATTATTTTACGCCCACATTTTCGCAAATTTATCAATTTACGACGCCTCATGGTAAATTTATAAACTAACGGATAGCCATTCGTAAGATTATAAACGGTTTGACCAATCACAGAAGAGCTTTTAATTTTACGCTTCTTTAAAATACGGCAAATAACACACTGCTCTCTGATTGGTCGATGTTGACAGTCTATCATTTTAAGGACATTTTCAATTTTTTTCTCAGTCCATTTCGACTTCTAACTATTTTGGTCATGGCCACTATAAAACTTTAGTAGCTCTGTGGTAAATTTCACTTCGTCAACAAATTTTCTGGCATTTACCGCACTATCTTCACCATTTTGGATGTCCACAGCTTCTAGGTCGCTCATTATGGGTCTAGTTTAGTAACCTTAGCAAAATAAAACTATTTCACAGTTACAACATTAAAAATTTTACAAAAACACACGATCAACCAGTTTGTTTATGTTCCGTGGCGAACAATTGCCGTGGAGAGTGGAGAGTAAAGAGATGGAACACGTGACTTATTCAACCAATCAGAGCGCACATGGCCTTTGGTTATTGCGTACTTATTATTTTACGCGTGAGTTCGGTAACTTTATCAATTTGCGAAAATGTGGGCGTAAAATAATACAATTTATCTCTCGTTTAGAATCCTACGAAGGTTTATAAATTTCCTAGGAAATTTATAAACTTGCGGTTCTTGTTATTTTCCGGTGACATATATATATATATATATATATATATATATATATATATATATATATATATATATATATATATATATATATATATATATATATATATATATATATATATATATATATATATATATATATATATATATATATATATATATATATATATATATATATATATATATATATATATATATATATATATATATATATATATATATATATATATATATATATATATATATATATATATATATATATATATATATATAATCGAAAAACTTTAAGATGTAAAAAGCAGAAGGGCTACTCCTCTAGTACCATAGTATTCAAGTTTCTCCGTACATATATGATGGAACGTACAATCGAGAGCTTTTGATAGAAGTAGAAGACCTTCAGTTGAAGTCGTAAAATTTGATTGATGGTGACAGGTCAAGGTCGTAAATCATGACAGATGGGGGTAATAAATAATGACAGGTGGGTCTTTAAATCATGATTGATGATGACACATGTCATCAAAAAGGTGATTAGAGTTTATTGACGTTCAGATTTTTCTGTAGTAAAATGAAACCTAGATTGAATGGCTGATAAAATTCAAGGACGTTGCCAAGTTGTTTTAGAAATATGCTACAGTGGTGCCGAAAGTTGCTACAGGCCAACAATAGATGATCAGGTGTTCCCAGTTCCCCATAATCACAGAAAGGATTATCTTTTATTTTTATTTTGTGCAAATATTGTGGGCAAATTGCATGGCCACTGCGCAGCCGGGATATCACTCTAATGAAAGATTTTTCGTTTTCAAATTTAAACCATGGTTTACTTGGAGGGAGAGGTTCCAATAATTTAGAATATCTTGCAGTCTGACTTAATTGGTAATCCACAGCCCATTTAGCATATATTTGACATTTATAATCATTGAATACATCCTACTAGACCAATCTGTATTCCGATATTTGAGACTTGGATGCTGACTTTGCTTCTAAATCTACTTTTTCATTATTTAAAATTCTGCACAGTTTACAGAAGAATTGTGTAGAAAAGGAAGCCGTCAACGATTCAATCACGTTATAATGCCCATTCTCTAGATATGAGTTTAGAGTCTTTCAAAATGTAGTTTCAGTCATGTTATGTTTTAAGAGCAAGTTATGTGTTCAAAAAAAAAACTATTTATCAATGTATATGATTATCCTCTATATTTTATTTTTCTTAATCAGATGAAGGTTTATATGTTCCTAAATCAGTAGTTATAGTTATCTTATGATTTCAAAATATTTATTAATCTTGTACGTTTATCGTCTACGTTTTATTTATTCCTAATCACACAAGGTTTCCTAAAAAGCAGTTCTAGTAAACTTGATTTAAAAATTATTTGTTTATATAGTATATGATTATTCTTTAGCTACATTTTATATATCGTTTTTTTCATTTGCATAATTCTTGAGTCAAATACTATTATTTATATTTGAAAAGAAAACTTTGATTCCATATTTCAAACCAATCTACAATTGCAAGACATTATTATTATTTCTATCTAATTCTACATTGAAATATTCTAAAATATCGTATTAGCATTAGCATCATAATTTTTCAAACGCTATGAAAAGTTTTTCTTCAAAAGCTGGCTGCCATTCATCGTCATTTATACGATACAACTGATTTATCACGCATGTAATTTAGGTTCCTTAAAAATTTATACATGACCACTTTTTTCCCCCTAGAATGAAGGACCTGTTATAATGCATGTAAACAATGTTCAAATTACATTTTCATTTTTTAAAATAATTTAATGTTTCAAATAAGCAGGTTTTTAATTAGATAAATAAATTTTCTCAATAGAGTTTTATATCTTTAAAAAAGTAGTTTTATTAATGTTATGTTTTACGAGCAAAATATGTAATTTAAAAAATATATTTATCATTGTATATGTTTATCCTCTATATTTTATTCTTTCCTAATCGAATACATGTTTATATGTTTCTAAAACAGTATTTCTAGTAATGTTATCAATTTAAGATATTTATCAATTGTATACATTTATCACCTACGTTTTATTTACTCCTAATCAAACAAAGTATTTTTAAAAGAGAAGCTCTAGTGAAGTTATGATTTGAAAAATATTTGTTCATTGTATATGTTTATTCTTCAGCTACATTCCATACAGCGTTTTTTATGTGCAGAGTTCTGAATTCAAATAAAATTATTTATATTCAAAAAGAATTATTTTATTCCATATGTCAAAACGATACTTATACAATCTCAAGACAATGTTATCATGTAAGAAACATAAAAATAACAAACAATATTTACCACTCACTGAAGAATCAACACTCTGAAGAATAAACGAATTAGTTTTTCATATTTTGGAATTTCTCAATATGAATCTCTTGATTATTAACTTCGTTGGTCAACCATAACTGCACGAACCATACTCAATGCGTAAAACAATCCCCTGATTGGTTTCGGGTGTTATCACGTCCAGTATTCGGGGCTGTTCCAGTGAATTCCTTCTGATTTCTCAGAGAGCAAAAGTGCCCTTCTTTCTTATGCACACCACAGCGTTTACGTTGATAGGTTTTGGATAGATATTGTAAGTTCTTCCAAATCTTCGATTACGGCGTTACGTCCTTGCGTTATTTCTGATATTAAATTCTTTTTCTCCAAGCCTCTAACAAATATCACTCTGTACTCTGCACATACACTGTCAATAAAATTATTATATTCTATATTTGGCACAGAATAAGATTCCCTGCAGAGACGGTGATGCTTACTTTCGAGCCATCTATTAGTATTCCGACAGGTTGCGGTTAAGGAATCCCATTTACACACAAGTTTCAATAGACAATGCTGCACAAAATTTTCATCTGACGACAGGATTGCTACCTCTTTACTAACGGTTTTTTGTTCACATAAAATCCTTGAATGTCAATAAACACTGCACACATTTTTAAATACCGTGATCCAAAACAACGTTACGTTCTTTTATTGATTTTCTAAGAGTTTCTCTGAACTAAACGGAATGATGACGAAAAATATCCACAATGTGTTTATATAATAGCTATCCCTACCTATACTGAAATACGCATCCTCCAAAATAAAGACTGAAATATTAAATTCCCACGGTCACTGAGATACCTGAGATACAAGCCGAGTTTATTTTCAAACCCCGATGAATAACCTATCTAATGCCACCTTTTTATACATTCAGCGTTTTACAACCATCAATCAATCAAGAATAATGGACCTAAATGATTTTGAATATACAGACAATTGTTCCCACGCTCGAAATTTTTCTAAATAATAACCTTAGACCACCCACGCCGAATTTACTTTCCACCCCTAATAAATAACAAATCTAATCACCTTTTTCATAACATGTGTCATCATCATTCATGATTTAACAACCCACCTGTCATGATTGACGACCTTGACCTGTAACCATCAATCAAATTCAACGACTTCAACTGACGGTCTTCTACTGATAGAAATTCTACCGAAACCAAGTGATATTCCTCGAAACCATCTACTATGTAATTGAATAAGGATTCTATACCATCAACAACTCTATGTTTTTTAAAAATCTATATTATGTAAATAAAACTTGGGTTCAATCACCCAAAATTTAATAACACTATTATCGTGGACTTTCATCAAGTATTGGCCAACAAACTGATAATTATATATATATATATATATATATATATATATATATATATATATATATATATATATATATATATATATATATATATATATATATATACGGGTGTCCCACCGAGAAAGAACGCGATCCGTATATGGAAAACTACACATAGGAAAATTTTGAAAATTTGACAGTATACTAATGTCGATAGGGGCAACTCGACTGAAATATTTTCAAGATGGTGTCACTTCCGGTTATACCGGAAGTAGATACCAACTTGCTTATTTTAAATGGGATACCTTATATATAAATCCGTTTTTGGGTTCTAAGTAAGATTCTAGGCAGATTTTATGTATTATGTTTTATACCTAAGTCTAAGCGTTTTGGACATATTTAGGTTTTTATGTCAAAAATGACGATTGCAAGCCCTAATATACTTATCAATTGTTCCTATAAGGAAGCCTTTATTACTTACTTTGGGTTAGATTCCTTGTTGAAATGGACCTACTCTAATAGATTTTGTATAATATTTGGATAACTACTCATACAGAGTGTTCAAAAAATAAGATCTAAAATGAGATTGAGAAAACTGACAAAAATTAATTTTTTCAAATGGCAACCCCCCATTTTTCTTATTTTGTAGTATTTAACATTCAAAAAGAAGGTTACTTTGTATAAGGTTATCTATACCTAAAATTTGAAGTTTTCGAAATATTGCCAATTTAATATTTTTATACGGCGATTTTGCATTTAATCGTTAAATAATTAGATCTAGGATAGCCACGATCGTATTTGACATTTTAAATCATCGTAATGGCAACCCGGTTATATTATACAAACGAAGATTGTTTAAACTTATTTATTATTTATGGACTAGGCGATAAAGTTATTTCAAGAACATGTGATACATTTGTGACACTATATCCTCAAAAACAGAAACACATGAATTTTGATATATCAACATCTTGCGGAATTTTGAAGTTGACTATTTAGACAACCTTTTCTACCAACATGATGGGGCACCTCCACATAATGCCCATTTGGTCAATAATTATCTGGAAAACTTATTTTACGATCGATGGATAGCCAACAATGGACCAAATCTTTGGCCACCTCGCTCCCCGGACCTATCAGTACTCGATTTTTCTTCATAGGTGACCTCCATGGAAGACTGCATGAGACGTGTTAGAAGAGCATTTGAAGACCTGGACCCCCAGTCAATAAGAAGAGCCACCCATGAACAATTGCTGCTTAGATGCGAAAAATGTTTAGAAGTTCAAGGACACCAATTCGAACATTTACTTAAATAATTTTTTTAACATTTCTATTTCCAATTTCAATATCAATATTTTCATTTTGAATAACTAGTTCATTTCTGTATACTTTTCATTTGCGGATCCAAGGTTATTCAAGCTTTCTATAATTCTTCTAATCCGCAAAAACCATATGGTGATGGTTTTTGTTTTTGAGGATATCGTGTCACAAATGTATCACATGTTCTTGGAATAACTTTATCACATTGTCCATAATAAATAAAAAAATTAATAAATAATGAATAAGTTTAAATAATTTCTGTTTGTATGATTTAACTGGGGTGCCATTACGATGATTTGAAATGTCACATACGATCGTGGCTATCCTAGATCTAATTGTTTAACGATTAAATGCAAAATCGCCATATAAAAATATTAAATTCGCAATATTTCGAAAACTTCAAATTTTAGGTGTAGATAACCTTATACAAAGTTACCTTCTTTTTAAATACTAAATACTTCAAGATAAGAAAAATGAGGGGTTTCCATTTGAAAAAATTGATTTTTGATGGTTTTCTCATTCTCATTTTAGGATTTACTTTTTGAACACCCTGTATGACAAGTTATCCAAATGTTATACAAAATCTATTAGAGTAGGTCTTTCTCAACAAGGAGTTAAAACTGAAGTTAGTAATAAGGGCTTCTTTATAGGAACCATTGATAATTATATTAGGGCTTGCAATCGTCCTTTTTGACATAAAAACCTGAATATGTCAAAAACGTTTACACTTAGGTATAGAACATATTACATAAAATCTGCCTAGAATCTTACGTAGAACCCAAAAACGTATTAATATATAAGGTATCCCATTTAAAATAGGCAAGTTGGTATCTACTTCCGGTATAGCCGGAAGTTCCACCATCTTGAAAATATTTTAGTCGAGTTGCCCCTATCGACATTAGTATACTGTCAAATTTTCAAATTTTTCCTATGTGTAGTTTTTCATATACAGATCGCGTTCTTTCCCGGTGGGACACCCTGTATATATATATATATATATATATATATATATATATATATATATATATATATATATATATATATATATATATATATATATGTATATATATATATATATATATATATATATATATATATATATATATATATATATATATATATATATATATATTATATATATATTGCATTACGTAAAGCGTTGAAGATATTAAATAGCAAATTTTTTACTTCCAAATTCAAGATTTGTGAAAAGAAAATAATTATTGACAAAAAACTTTAAATACTCATTAAAAAACTGCAATTAAAAATTAATTCGTTTATTAAAATGCGATCAGTAAGCATTGAGATTCCACGGGTTTACCCTTCATCAATTAATGACACAAGTACCAACTTCGGAGATTAGATGGACTGATGATATATCAAACTTACCTCTTCTATTTAGTGGTACACGAATATTCTGAAATAGAGAAGCTTATTTAATTCATCACGAATACAAAAAAGAATAAAAAATCGTACCTTTGTTTTCTTCCGTGTCATCTTAGGAATTTCTCTATTGAAAATGTCTTTCATTCTTTCGAGGTTAGTGGAATATAGGGTGATAGTTCTTGCATCGGACAATTTCTGTGAAAGCGCCCTCAACAGCACGCAGGGTCCTTTCAAAATTAATTTTCCAATAGCTTCTTTGGTTTTTTTTTCTTCGTTATAAGTACTAAAATAAAAATTTATCTATTAGCTGAATTGAAATTCTAAAATATCCTGAATATTATGTAGATTCGTATGTGATAATGTTAAAAATGCGTGAGCAGCAGAGCTCTGTGACTTAAGTCGAATTTTGCCCCCTTTTTGTTCTTTTTTAAAAACATATTCCTAACCGCCTACCTCAATATGGAGGGGCTGAAGAGATGCTAAAAGCTTGAATACCTACGAAAACTCATGAAATTTCTACATTAAAATTGCATGAGAATAAACATTTGAAACCTCTAAATAGCACCTCCCCCTCACATCAGCTGGATTCATACAGGGTGTCCCACCGGGAAAGAACGCGATCTGTATATGGAAAACAACAGATAGGAAACTTTTGAAAATTTGGCAGTATACTAATGTTGATAGGGGCAATTTGACTAAAATATTTTCAAGATGGTGGCACTTCCGGTTATACCGGAAGTAGATACCTACTTGCTTATTTTGAATTGGATGCCCTATATATTGATACATTTTTGGATTCTACGCAAGATTTTAGGCAGATTTTATGTATTTGTCCTATACCTAAGTCTAAGCGTTTTTGACATATTTAGGTTTTTATGCCAAAAATGACGATTGCAAGCCCTAATATAATTATCAATTGTTCCTATAAGGATTCCCGTATTACTTACTTTGGGATAGATTCCTTGTTGAAAAAAAATTGCTTTAATAGATTTTGTATAGTATTTGGATAACTAATCATACAGGGTGTTCGAAAAATAAGATCTAAAATGAGATTGAGAAAACTGACAAAAATTAATTTTTTCGAATGGAAACCCCCCATTTTTCTTATTTTGTAGTATTTAGCATTTAAAAAGAAGGTAACTTTGTATAAGGTTATCTATACCTAAAATTTGAAGTTTTCGAAATATTGCCAATTTAATATTTTTATATGGCGATTTTGCATTTAATCGTTAAACAATTAGATCTAGGATAGCCACGATCGTATTTGACATTTCAAATCATCGTAATGGCACACCGGTTAAATTATACAAACGAAAATTATTTTGAAGGCTCATCTAAATCATTTTCATTTAAATGCTGCACTAATGAAAATATGGATAGCATAGGGATGATATTTGTGTTTCCGTAAAATTCTTAGAACTGACGATTTAGATAAGCCTGATTCTAATGCTATATGCCTTGAAGATTTTGTTGGATATGCTTCAAAATATCCCAAAATTGCTATTTCAATATTTTCATTGTTAACAACTGGTTTCTTTTTGTACACTTATGCCTTTACGGATCCAAAATTCTTGAAGTTTTCTATAATTGGTTTAACAGTATTTGGTGACGGTTTTTGTTTATGAGGATATCGGGTCGCACATGTATCACATGTTCTTGAAATAATTTATCACATTGTCCATAAATAATAAATAAGTTTAAATAATCTTCGTTTGTATAATTTAACCGGGGTGCCATTACGATGATTTGAAATGTCAAATACGATCGTGGCTATCCTAGATCTAATTGTTTAACGATTAAATGCAAAATCGCCATATAAAAATATTAAATTGGCAATATTTCGAAAACTTCAAATTTTGGGTATAGATAACTTTATACAAAGTTACCTTCTTTTTAAATGCTAAATACTACAAAATAAGAAAAATGAAGGGTTTCCATTTGAAAAAATTGATTTTTGTCAGTTTTCTCAATTTCATTTTAGATCTTATTTTTCGAACACCCTGTATGATTAGTTATCCAAATACTATACAAAATCTATTAAAGCAAGTCTTTTTCAACAAGGAATCTATCCCAAAGTAAGTAATACGGGAATCCTTATAGGAACAATTGATAATTATATTAGGGCTTGCAATCGTCATTTTTGACATAAAAATCTAAATATGTCAAAAACGCTTAGACTTAGGTATAGGACAAATACATAAAATCTGCCTAAAATCTTCCGTAGAATCCAAAAATGTATCAATATATAGGGTATCCAATTTAAAATAAGCAAGTTGGTATCTACTTCCGGTATAACCGGAAGTGCCACCATCTTGAAAATATTTTAGTCGAGTTGCCCCTATCGACGTTAGTATACTGTCAAATTTTCAAAATTTTTCTATGTGTAGTTTTCCATATACAGATCACGTTCTTTCCCGGTGGGACACCCTGTATATAAATTTTCAACCTTCTAACTGAATCTGGATGCGTTGTGGACGTGCGCAAAACCTCAAACCCCACAAAAATTAAAAAAATCTCTACATGAAAATGTCTGAGAGAAAAAAATATATTACTCCCAAGAAGGATTTCCCCAGCATCAACTCGATTTACGCACAAATTTCTAACCCTCAAACTCAATTTGAAAGGGGTTTGGAGGTGCAAATATCAGCCAATCCGGTTTTTTTAGCTCCATGTAATACAAGAAAGTCCCAGGAGCCTGAATTTCGTATATGGTGCGGATAATCAATTTCCACATTTTTTGCCAGCGGTTTGAAACATTTCCACTAATGCACTCCCTGCCATAAGACCGAAAATGCCAAAATGTTGACGGAGTCTACCCAAATATTGACAGTTTATCAGACATCAAAAACATTTCGAAAATCGTGGTTCAGGAGGAATAGAACGGATTTAACAACCATTCCTGCAACTCACTCTTGACTTTTTGATACAGTTCAAGAGTATTATTTGCGGGGGGAATGCGACTAAAAAAAATCATAGATGGGTTGTAATTTCAGAGTGTTAAAAGGGCTGGAAAGGCCTAGAAGATGTCTGAGGATATGAAATGCCCTCCCATTACCTCCTCCCCTCGGAAACAAATAATATATATTGTTAGTTTTTAAAGCCTTTTCAGGCTATTATCACAACAATATAATTGCCAACATTCCCTATTCGTTATAAAACCCTGCTGTTGCACTTTTTATATTTAAACATTACAATATAAAAGTTCGAAAAAAAAAGCGCTAGATAAGACTTGACTAACAATGAATCTAGAAAGTGCCGTACTGTGCGTAAAATTTCATTTTACGACTGTTTGTGAATTTACACACGATACTTTTATTCAAAAATTCTCGGGTGGCTGAATACTGGGCTGGACAATTATGGTGTGATTCTGATATGTATTATTTTATATAATACTTGCGACGAAACACAATAGTAAGATAATCAGTTTTGCACTTCTCTTGTTAACGATGATCTGTTGATCATAGCTGAGACTTGACTGACAAAAAAGAAAAGATCTTCGGCAATTATACCTTCAACGATCGAAATTTCAGATTTTACAACATTTAAGAACACACAATTACATTTGAATACAATCTAGAATATTCCAGAGAAGTCCTCACCATGGTCATTCACATATACACTTAACATCATTCAACACAACCTTGAGTTTATATAAGTCGTACAATGTGTTACAAAAAAAAAGAAATTTTCCAACAAAAATTTTTGCCACCCACACCTATTAGCCCACCAAGACCAAAGTCCCTTACTTACAAATGCGGCCAAGGGCTATATACAATCTTGAGTGGGTGGCAGTAGATGGTTATAGAGAAAAGGTTGGACAGAGCCACAAACACTTTTCTTACATATACATAATGTATATATATATATATATATATATATATATATATATATATATATATATATATATATATATATATATATATATATATACGCAGAATCTGCATTTACAATCCGACGGTGAATTATAGAAATCGTCATGTCACCCCGACTCAAGATCTGCATACAGCTGTTTCGATCTTTAAAGATTATATCAGTGCAGACAGTGTTACCGACCACCATTTGTATTGGGGAATAATTAGAAATTTTATCGTATCATTGAAGATTATGACATTTTTATACTGAATCTTTATTAATAATTATTAAGATCATAAACGCATCAAAACCTACATAAAACCTTAGTTACTCATAATAGATTAGTTACCATAATATAATACGTTAGTTACGAAAGCATAATACGTTAGATACCAAATAATATTAGAACTAGTTTTGATGAACATATAAAACAATATTTTGACAGTTTTCAATCTTGATGGATACACCTTTGCCGATAGCGTCTGCTTGTCCTCTAAAACGTCATCTTCCGTGTAGTGGTCATCTTCGCTAATTCATTAGTTCGTTAGGCTCCTCCAATTCCAATTAAAAAAGCAACTTTCATCATTAAAAACTCCTCATCTGGGACAAAAAACAAAAATTCGTTGACTTGTTCTCTTGTAAATACTTTTGACTTTTTTGCAGTATATCCAACATTTTTCTTCTTGATGAAACGTATTAAAGCGCCGTATTTATCGTTTTCCACACATTCCTTAAGTTCTAACATGGAATATTTCGGCCATAAGGATGAGGCAGAATATTTCTCAGAGAGTTTTGCAAAATACACCAGCAACACCGTTTCTTCTGCACCTTGAATATGTTCTTTGTTTCGCCACTCACTAAAACCTTAAAGTGTTGGCTGCAGCTAATATATCGTCAGGAATATAAAAATCTTGCATGGTTTTAATGACTTTTTGAAATGCCGAAATGAAATGACATAAAATCTTGTTGCTTTTATTTTCACATCGCCGTTGTCAATGATACGATAAAGCTTTGAATGTAACTCGATTATTAGCGATTTAAAACCGTCTCGGACATTTCTAGGTGACGAGGCGACAGCCGAGCAATGTCCTCGACTATTATAAATCGCATAATAATCTCGTTATATTAATAGCTAAAAATGAAAAATTATTCATCGTCCATCGAATTAATTAGAAATTTGTTAATTCACTCTGAGTCAAATAAGTTGCACTGATGAGATCTAATAAGATCGAAACAGCTGTATGCAGATTTTGAGTCGGCGTGACTTGACGATTTCTATAATTCATCGTTAGATTGTGAATGCAGATTTTGCGTTGCGGAATACGGATAACCAGTTCCCTTGGAAAGTTGTTTGATAATTTTTAAATTATTAAAGTATTTTCCTTGTTCACTTCATGTAGGGTTGTTATCACCTAAATTGCTGACGCCGGACAAAAAATTTTAAAATCCCGGACACCCCGTAAAATATATTTTTTTCGAATAAAATAAAACATCCTTTATATTTTAATTTTTTCTTTTAGTTAAACTTCAAACCGCTTGTTTGCGATATAAACAAACAACAAAAACAAATAAAATATCTACTTATATAACACAGTTCACAGTTTTCTCTTTTTGAGGTAATATAGTAACAGAAATAATCAGAAAAACTCTTTTTTTTGGTATCATCAAATAAAAATCAACTTATAATGATAATTTTCGGTAGATCAAAATAGATCAAATAGATTACATCCTGCATTGTAACAACGAATTATAGGATAGGTCATCTAGTTCGGTTAGGTAACCAAAATCCTAAATTATTTATTAACTAAAAATTAGAAGTAAGTGATAAGTTTTAATTTCAACTTAACTTGATATTTTTCAAACTTGCCAATTTCTGCCAAAGTGTCTTTCTTTTCCATCAGGAATTTTCAAAAGAGGGAGCAACTCAAATCTTCAAAGTTATACTTTATTTTGGTCAGAGAAGAAATCGTTTGTGTATTCAGCAAGTTTCTCTCTGGATGTAGCTTGAATATGGCTTACGATTATAAATTAATTTTCAACTCTGATTTGTTTTAATTTATTGCTCATCTTTAAATCAATCGGGATTCCTCGGACACAAAATTTGTCCGGGTTTTACCCGGAATGTCGTGGCGAAACGTTAACTTTTTAATAAAATCGAGTTTTTTGGGATTCACCAAGCCTGCTATTGCTAATAATTATCAAAAAGTTATATATATATATATATATATATATATATATATATATATATATATATATATATATATATATATATATATATATATATACAGTGTGATTCACGGTCGATGGCACATTAGACGTTTCTGGTGAACCATACGACGGATCACTTTGAAAATTTAATGAAGGGCATAGTCGGACATTCTCTACCGAACTAAATTGGTAATGTGGTGTTCCCACTTCTATTAGAAAATAGTAGCAACTTTGATTTTTCAAATGGAACACCCTGTATATAATATCATTTTAAGAATCTCCAACAATTTCCCAATAACTTTTCATGATATTTTCCTTTACCTATCTGTTACCGTTTTCCAAATGAAAATTATTTTTTGTTTCTGCGGAAATCAAGACCTCCAAAAACTATGATATTTTTGAGTTGAGAAATACTATGAAATCGAAATTTGGGTTGCAGTTTGGTGATACTTGGGCGCTTTCTACACTTCAGTCTAATCTGCGTTACTTCAATACAGGGTGGTGAAAAAATTCAGTTATTTTGTTTGCTTGAAAAAGTGACTGAAAGTTGATTATTTCAAATGGAATGCCCTGTATTTTATTGAAAATTCGGAAAGCTGCTGGAATTTGCTTTTTATCTATGTGTATCATACCTATACCTAACTAGTCAGGTTTCGGACTTATTAGCATATATTTATTTTCCTTGTACATGGTGTCCTCATTCGGTATTTGGTATGCATGCCATGATCACTATTTAATAGTAACGTTGTGACAATCTACTAATAATATCGATATTTTTGATATCTCAGAAGTTGCAAATAGGTTCAAAACCGATGGAACAAAACTATTCAAACGGAGTTCTTATGAATTTGTTTATTATGTTTGGACAGTTTGATGAAATTATCAGCAGAACATCAATGAAATGTATCCGAATCTACCGCCAATAAACCTTAAGAAATTTATACGAATTCAGAACAATTTCAATGCTTATGGATAAACTTTAAAAAAGCACCAAGAGACTTGATAGTGGAAATATTGATATAAATAATTATAAAAAGGGAAACAATTATATGGAATGTTTCACAATATGTTCGAATCGCTGGCCGTTCACTTTCAACCACTTCAAAATGCGGGCGTTGACTGATTTCGACGTGGCAGATCTGATTTCATTCGGATCCAAAGCAACAATTCGTCTCTTGAACGCACACCAAAAATGAAAAACAAATTCATAAGAACTTCGTTTGAATAGTTTTGTTCCATCGTTTTTGAAGGTATTTTCAACTTCTGAATTGTCAAAAATATCGATATTATTAGTAGATTGTCACACCGTTGCTGTCAAATAGCGATCATGGCACGCTTACCAAATACCGAATGAGGACACCATGTACAAGGAACATTTTCACAAATAAATGCTAATAAGTCCGAAACCTGACTAGTTAGGTATATGTATGATATACATAGATGAAAAGCAAATGCCAGCAGCTTTCCGAATTTTCAATAATATACAGGACATTCCATTTGAAATAATCAACTTTCAGTCACTTTTTCAAGCAAACAAAATAAATGAATTTTTTTACCACCCTGTATTGAAGTAACGCAGATGTAGGAAGCCCCCAAGTATCACCAAACTCCAACCCAAATTTCGATATCATAGTATTTCTCAACTCAAAGATATCAGAGTTTTTGGAGGTCTTGATTTCCGAAGAGAAAAAATTAAAATAATTTTTATTTCGAAAACGGTAACATATACGTATAGGAAAATATCAAGAAAAGTTGTTGAGAAATTGTTGGAGATTATAAATATAATATTATATACAGGCTGTCCCATTCGAGAAAACAAAGTTGCTACTATTTTCTAATAGAAGTGGCAACTCCGCATTACCAAACATATTTTAGTTGGGTAGAGAATGTCCGACTATGCCCTCCATTGAATTTTCAAAGTGATCCGTCGTATGGTTCACCAGAAACGTCTAATGTGACCGTGAATCACCCTGTATATATATATATATATATATATATATATATATATATATATATATATATATATATATATATATATATATATATATATATATATATATATATATATATATATATATATAATATATATATATATATATATATATATATATATATATATATATATATATATATATATTATGGAGATATTAGATCCATGTCATGTACGTCTCATAAGTTATCTTGTAACAACTTCTTTTTTTATCCTGTCCTGGCTGATGAAGTCATATGTGTCATCAAAAATTTGCGAAACGGTAATTGCTCTGGCCCCGATGCTCTATCCACTAAAATTCTAAAAGCAGTAGCTCCACATATCTCGATCCACCTTGCAAATTTAATTAACCAGTCGGTATCCTCGGAGTATTTCCATCATTTTTTAAAACAGCTTAAAGTTTATCCCTGTGTTAAAAAAAACGATATGACTGATATAACTAACTATCGTCCCATTTCTTTACTGAGTATTTTGTCTAAGGTATTTGAGAAGGTGGTTCATGGTCGAATGTTGAACTACCTTAACAAATTTTCCATCATTTCTAGCTACCAGCACGGTTTTCGCAGTGGTAGATCAACCCAGTCTGCCGTATGCAATTTTGTTGAATTCGTGTACGGTTGCCTTGACGATGGCTCCTATGTGGCGGGTTTATTTTTTGACGAGTCACGAGCATTTGATTGCTTACAGCTCAATTTCATAACCAACAAAATGTATAGTTTAGGATTTAGAGGAGTTTTTCTGAACTGGATCACGAGTTTTTTATCTAACCGCAATTTTTTTGTTGAGAAAAATGAAGTTAAATCGAAATGTTATGCTCAGACTATGGGAGTGCCCCAGGGCTCTGTGTTGGGACCTCTGATTTTTTTGTTATTTGTAAACGATGTACCCGAGTACATCAATGCTGACTCTATCACCTTGTTTGCTGATGACACTTCCTTGGCGGTGTCGGCTCAGACCACTGGTGAACTCAAGTTAAAATGCGAGAGACAGAATGTATGCAGTTTCAACTGCGTGAAATGAACCTGAACGAAGCATTGGTTATCGATTTTCAGAAACATGAATTACGATCCGCAGATAGTGTAAGATTTTTGGGTGTACATGTCGACAAGTATTTGAGGTGGCACTGTCACGTGGATCAACTCAGTAAAAAGTTAAACAAATCATTCTACGCGCTTAGTCGTCTTAAACACTCGTTGCCAATGGAGAGCCTACTCACGGTGTATTATGCACTCGTACACAGTCATCTGAGTTACAATGTTGTTTTGTGGGGTGGCTCGACTGGAAGTGGAAGAGTTTTTCTCACACAGAAAAGGATTATACGCCTCATATATAATTTGAAACCCCAGGAGTCCTGCCGACCGACATTTTATTCAGCAGAAGTTCTACCATTGCCGTGTATCTATATTTTACATTGTCTCTTGTTTGTTCGGCATAGGTTATTGAATCTGAATAAACTTACTAGTTTTCACGAGTATAATACGCGGAATAAGGACACATTATGTATTCCCACGCATGCTACCTCTAAGTTTGAGTTATCGCCTAGTTATGTAGGAATCAAACTTTACAATCGTCTCCCCCAAGGGATTAGGTCTTTAGATTTATTATGTTTCAAGAAGGAAACTAAGAAGATTCTGTTGAAACACTGCTTTTACAGCTTAAAAGAATATTTTTCAGTTGAATTCTGTTAGTCTTTCTCCTAATAAGTTAATTT